>JANHGC010001418.1:11466-29677 GCA_027560395.1 Boaedon fuliginosus | reverse complement strand
TCATGTCCCCCCCAGTGCTGATCTTACAATGCCAAGGTATGCATGTGCGAAGTTTGAGTGAGATTGGTTGCAGCGTGTAGGAGCATATAGAGCATATACAAACACACATACACATACACACACACACACTTCTCTTTTATAGATATATAGAAGATAGATGTGTTATTCTTTAACTAAGTCAGAGAATGAGTGAGCAAATAGGGGCATTTAAATGGTATCTAACCAGCATCCAATGCACATAACATATTTCTCACAGAACCAAAAGCAAAAAAAAAGATCATCTATTCTTAATTATATATAGTGTAGCTTTTAAGTGAGTTTTTCTCCATTCTGTTCATCAAAGATGCCAATAATTGTCAAGTTTTATAGCCAACGGCTTTATTTCATACTCAAATTCCATCATAATAGTCACTGGAGGCCTCAGAAAAATAGATTCTTACCTTTATAATTAAGCTCTTCATGTTGCAGGAAAATCCATGGCAGTTGAATGCAGGAGATTTAAGACAATATAGCAACAGCACTTAGACTTATATACCACTTCCCAATTTTTTACAGCACTCTCTAAGCTGTTTACAGAGTCAGCCTATTGCTGATAACATACCTGGGTCCCCAGATTTTGAAATAAAGGTGATTAAAAAGGATCACAGAAGTTCAATTCAAAGCAAGTATTGCAACACAGCTGGTCTTCGACTTACGACCACAGTTGAGCCCAGAATTTACGTTGCTCAGTGAGACATTTTTTTAAAGTGAGTTTTGCCCCATTTTACAACTCTTCTCACCACAGTTGTTAAGTGAATCACTGCAATTGTTAAAATAGTAACCCGGTTGTTAAGTGAATCTGGATTCCCCCTTGACCTTGCTTGTCAGAAGGTCTCAAAAGTGGATCACCTTACCCCAGGACACTGCAACGGTCATAAATATGAGTCAGTTGTCAAGCACTTGAATGTCCTGTAAATCGCGTGACTGAGGGGATGGGGCAATGGTCATTAGTATGAAAATCGGTAATAAGCCCCTTTTTTCAATCTGCTGTAGCTTTGGTCGCTAAACGAGCTGTTGTAAGTCGAGGACTAATTTATTCCTGCTTGATAACTGAATTTTAAAGATGGCCTCTTGAGTGAACTTCCCACATCCATTCATGATGGTTTATCAACAGTTCTATAGTGCAATAATGCTGCTTTCACTTTAAATAATTTACTTGGGCCAGAATTTGAGGGAATGTGTCTCTGTCTGCACTTTAGCATTTTTCCTCATCAATCGTTGAGGCAACCTTGATAAATATGGAGGAAAACATAGGCTGGATAGAATAGAACAGAACAATAGAGTTGGAAGGGACCTTGGAGGTCTTCTAGTCGAACCCACTGCTCAGGCAGGAGACCCTATACCATTTCAGACAGATAGTTGTCCAATTTCTTCTTAAAAACCTCCAGTGATGGAGCACCCACAACTTCTGGGGGCAAATTTTTCCACTGATTAATTGTTCTCCCTGTCAGGAAATTCCTCCTTAGTTCTAGGTTGCCTCTCTCCTTGATGTGTTTCCATCCGTTGCTTCTTGTCCTGCCTTCAAGAGCTTTGGAGAATAAGTTGACTCCTTCTTTGTGGGAACTCCTCAGATATTGGAAGGCTGCTATCATGTCACCCCTTAGTCCTTCTTTTCATTAAACTAGACATATCCAATTCCAGCAACCAGGATCTATTTATCTGGCTTCAAATGTGTCCTTGTCCATAGTCTTTTCATTTTGTCTTGTCACCTTGACATTTTGGCAGGTTGCTTGAAACAGCTCTTCCAAAGGAGATCAGCTGTGACTTGCTGTTTGTCCACATCCTTTAAGCTTAGTTATGAAGAGGAAATTGGAAATGAACAGCAGAAGTTTTAGTCTTCAGGGTCTGCAGGAGGTTTTTGGATAATAAGTGGGGAAAATATGAGACGAGCAGATTATAAAGCTTGTAGTAAGAATGAAATAAGCTGGGAAAGATTTCCTGGAGTAAACTCTGTATGACTTGGCTCTAAGCTAGTCAGAACCGGTCCTTCTCTGCAAATAAAGGGAGCAAGTCTATAGAGAAAGCAGATTATTATGAACTTTCTGGAAGAGCAGTGGCTGCACTGTGTGATATGTATGGCATCACGTAAGTTTGCTTGGCTGTTTGCCATTGATTGTATGCATTTTAATTAAATGAATATGCATATCAAAATCATATATATTCTGCGAGGTCCTTGCTGCTCTCTTAGGCCAATGGCACCCAACTAGGTGACATCATTAGTACTAGAAGCGAATGGGAGTTAGTAGTAGTAGTAGTAGGAAGAAGAGGAGGAAGAGGAGGAGGAGGAGGAGGAGGAGGAGACAAGGAGGGAGATGAAGACTGTGGATCCTTGGTGCTCTTTGAGATTGCCTGGTTTGCTTGTAGTCGTTTCATAACCCGGCTAGGGACCATCATCAGTGTAGAAGGGAATGGGGGTTTGTTTGCTGTTTATATACAAGTGATTTACCCTGTCAGTCAGTGTTGGTGGGAGTCATGTTGATAATCCCTTGATTAGGCTGTTGTTTAATGTTAGCTTGCTTGTCTGCCTTAGTAGGTCCTTGATTGAAATATTTACATTTTGATCGTTGGTGTAGTATCATTTTGTTAATTTCTGCTTATCTGGGTGTGGATTGCTGGTGAGAAGGTGTTTTGGCTTGTTAGCTTCCTTTCTGGCAACAAAACCCCCATCACCAATCCTGACATTGTTCATTGACAGTGACTATTTCACACTGTAAATTGGAAGTGTGTGTGTGTGTGTGTGTGTTTAAATTCCCATATGTAATTAAACCGCCCACCCTGGACTCTGGTTCTTTGGAAAATTTCTAACACGTTTTGGTTTTAAAATCAGTTCTTTAGCTCAAATTCTGTCAGATTTTCAGTGTTGAGGAAAATTACATTTTATAGCTGGTCAAGGAACACAAAGCCTGTTTCGGTGAGAGTAAGTCAATATTTTCCCTTTATCGGAATAGCATTTGATGGCGTTTTCCCAGTGCTGCAAGAGCAATCTAACTTTTCCCGTGTTTTCCTTTAAACAGAGTGACAAGAAAGCTGAAATTCTTAATCCAATGGTCAGTAGTGTGCTATCAGAGGTAAGTAAGGTCCATGTCTACTTTACATAAAAGCCCATTGGCTGTCATTTTCTCATCTGCATTTGATTGTTGCTGGAGGTTTTTAAGAAGGGATTGGACAGCCGCTTATCTGAAATAGTATATAGGTTCTCCTGCTTGAGCAGGGGGCTGGACTAGCAGACCTCCAAGGTCCCTTTCATCTCTGTTCTGATCATCATTATTATGACAACTTGATTTCATTTAATTGTAGTGAGCAGAACATAGAACATAGAATAATGAAGTGGGAAGGGCCTTTGGAGGTGTTCTAGCCAATCCCGTACTCAAGCAGGAGACCCACCTGTGCCATTTCCAATAAATGGTTGCCCTATCTCTTTTTGAAAGCCTCCTTCACTTCCACTGAATCCCCATTGACTTTGTTTGTCAGAAGGTCGCAAAAGGGGATCACGTGACCCCAGGACACTGTCATAAATATATGCCAGTGGCCAAACACGGATCCGAATTTTGATCATGTAACGAGGACGCTACAACGGTTGTAGGTGTGGAAAACGGTGAAAACTAAACTTACTGTGGCAAGTATTTTGGGGCAAGTCTTCCGCCACAAGATTCTGTGGCAAGTCTTGTGGTTTCCATGCATCTAACGTAGGGGTGCCCAGCCTTGGCAACTTTAAGACCTGTGGATTTCCACTCCCAGAAACACTGTTTTCAGTGCTGTTGTAACTTTGAACCATCACTAAACGTAAGCCGACAACTAGACTGCTACAGTTTCAATCCTGGGAAAGAAGGTTGTATTTTCAACAAATATGATCATTTGTGATGGTAGCTTTATTAGAAGCATATCCCTGGCTTCTGTGTAAGAGCTCACAAAATATGCCACACTTTGCTAATAACAGTCCCAAAGGTGCTTTTTTTTTCAAGAGGCAACTGGACTTTCTGGTTTTGCTTTGAAGACGATTCACTTCCCATCCAAGAAGTTTGCAAAAGGGGGATCGTGTGATCTTGGGACACAGCAACGGTCATAAGTATGAGCCAGTTGGCAAGCATCTGAATTTAGATCACATGACCATGGGGATGCTACAGAGGTTCTAATTGTGAAAAATGGTCATAAGTTACTTTTTTCAGTGCTGTTGTAACTTTGAACAGTCATTAAATGAACTGTCATAAGTTGTGGCCACCTGTGTACTGTAAGCCACCCAGAGTCATCTTGTTTTTCTTTGAAGACGTTTCACTTCCCATCCAAGGAGCTTCTTCGGCTCTTATGTTTGCTAATAATATTTTATTCTTATGCTAATATTATGCTAATAATATTTTTTTCTTTTCTCATTAGGGCTGTAACAGCACTGCGTATATTCAAGACGCTTTCCAGTTGCTTCTTCCGGTTCTTCAGATCTCACATATCCAGATCCATTGTTTGAAAACACAACAGGGATTTCCTCTAAACTAACCGTCAATTTAATTTCTGATGGGTACAGTTAATTAATATCCGAACGCAGTGTAATCCATTCTGGAGTCTTTAAAAGGACACTAAATGCAGGATTTGCACAGAAAGTTTCAAATAACATTTTTCGATCCAAATGAACTGTTTTTAAGTGTGTCCAAATCAGCGGAGAAAGCAACTTCCTGTTTCTTGTAGTAATTGAAGGTGCATTCTGGTTTTATTGGTGCAAATTCACCTTGGATATATTACTAAATATTTTAGATTTTGTTTTGGAAAAAAGGTTGTCTCCCCCCACCTTACATTGAAAGATTTTATTAAGTAAATTGAGACAGCCAGAAAGACAGACTTATTGATTTTGCTATGATCCTAATATTAAATGTAAACATTCAGGGGAGAGAACCAAAAGTATAATAGAGAAATGGACCTCATTTCTAATGTTGCTTATAACATTAGGCCTTATTCTTGACACTAAGTCCATTTTCCATTTGTGGTCCTTCAATCCTCTACGGTAGCAGAAATGTTTAATTGTCTTAGCAATATTAAGTATTGCAAGTCTGTTTCTGTAGGCTTACATCATAAAGTCTTATGCAGAAAAAGCAGTAAATTATTTAAACGAATGCTTGCTTCTTGGCTTCTTCCCAATCAATTAGATCATTTTGCTCATGCTGGTTCCTTACACTGAAGGGGATCCATATTTGAGTTCAAGAGGGCTCCTTGATGCTCCCTGAGCTGGGTGTTTCTTTGCCCAATCTAGGCAACATAATCAGTGCTAGAAACCCACTCCCTTCTAGCACTGTTGATGTTCCCTAGTAGGGTCATGAAACATCTGCAAAAAACAATGCAACTCTTAAGGACCCTTCAGTTGTTGTCGTCGTCATCCTCATCCTCCTCATCCTCCTCCTCCCTCCTCCTCCTCCTCCTCCTCCTCCTCCCTTCTAGCACTGCTGATGTTACCTAGTTTGAGTAGTGAACCGTCTGCAGTGCCTGTTCCATTCAACAATGTCTTTTCCTGCTCTTCTCTTGCCTAACAATTTTGTAGTCATTTCAAATGAATTTTTTCCTGAGCATCTTACATAACCAGTGTGGCTTGTCTCTGTTGATGGAATTTGGGTTGTGTCCACTCTTAGTTGTAAGCTGTTTTGTTTCGAAATGGATGCTTTGCTATCATCGGTTCCCGCAGTTGGAAGTCCGCAACTTTTTTCAGGCGTTCTAAAAGTTTTTCAGAGACGGTGGTTCTACTTTGCGTTCATGTGCTGGCTGGATGTTTTCAAAACCTTCCAATATTCCCCATGGGAGATGTCTATGGGAGGCTGGGGAGGTCAAAAAAAGTCAAGACAAGGATGTTGACTGTGTGACTGAAAATTCGCTCCCGTGCTCCTTATCCAACCCATCCTCAAAAGTTTAATTGCATTTATTCCAGCATTAATCCAACTGCCTCTGTTTCTCATCCTTCCTTCCCAGATATTAAGTCCCAAATACGGGCAGTCCTCGACTTACAACAGTTCATTTAGTGACTGTTTGAAGTTACAACGGCACTGAAAAAAGGACTTAGAACCATTTTTCACACATACGACCGTTGCAGCATTTCCCATGGTCATGTGATCTACATTCAGATGCTTGGCAACCGACTCACATTTATGACGGTTGCAGCGCCCTGGGCTCACGTGATCCCCTTTTACGACCTGACAAGCAAAATCAATGGGGAAGACAGATTCAATTAACGACCGTGTTCCTAATTTAAAAACCTGCAGTGATTCACTTAACAACTGCGGGGAGAAAAGTGGCAAAGTGGGGCAGGACTCCCTGAACGAATTTCTCACTCAGCAACATAAATTTTGAGCTCAGTTGTAAGTCGAGGACTACCTTAGAGGCTAGCCTATTTTCTTTGTGTTGCTTTTATTTCACCTAAATGTCCAAACACCTTAGCATAATTTGCTTCCTTTGGATCGATTTAATCCAGATGCCTCTGAATGTCTAAAATGTGGAATATCTCGTTCTGCACATTAAGAGGCGGAAGGGCAATTTTCTTGTAATATTTGGACATTTTCCTTTTTGGAAAAATAATAAATGTAATTTGAGCTAGAGAAACTTACCGTACCTGATCTGCAACATCACAGTAGCTTGCCTCCAGAAGTTGTGGGTGCTCCATAACCAGAGGCTTTCGAAAAGGAATTGGACAACCATTTGTCCGAAATGATATAGGGTCTCCTGCTTGAGCAAGGGGTTGGACTAGAAGGCCTCTGAGGTCCCTTCCAACTCTGTTGTTCTACGTTCTAAGGAATCAGACCCGTGCTGTGTAATAATCAGGGCTGTGGCAATTCGCCAACTCACCACGGCCCACTCGCCGCGGGACATGAGTTACACTGATATCAAAGAGACGGTGGAACAGAATCATTGAAGAAAAGGACGCAAAAGGAGGGACAGAATGAAACCTCAGTAGCAAAAATTAAAATGATTTGTTTTTATTTTAAATAATGAAATAGAATTTGTTAAATGGCCCTGCGGAGAGTTTGTCCCCCGGAGAATTGGCCGTGGTGAGTTGGCTGAGACAAGCTCTCCTCTTCCCTGATCATCTATATGTAACTCAATAGCAAACAGCATCCTGAAACCATAGAAGAAGAACCCCTGGTGTTACTTGATGGGGACCTCGTGAGCAGCAGGATGACCTCTGCCTCCCCCTCCGCGAAGCCTGTCCGGACAGATATGGGTCCCGAGAGCCCTTGGCCTCAGTTTCTCACCTGTTCCGGTAACCAAACAGCTGCGCCCCAAAACAAGAAAAAGGGTCCGGAGGAAATCGGGAAGCTGAGAAGGTTGGAACAGGCTGGTATTAAGGTCAGGCCAGCAGCTCACCGCTGTGGCGGCAGGTTAGAGACTGGGCCTGGCATGTGTTTCATTTGTAGCATTTAATGTGTGTTCCGGAGTGGTGCGGTGGCCTAGAGGTGGAGCTCTCGCCTCACAATCAGGAGGCTTGTGAGTTCGATCCTAGGTAGAGGCAGACATTTCTCTCTCTGGGCACGATGAGAATGTATCTGCTGAATATAACTCCGCATTGGCGACAGGAAGGGCATCCGGCCAGTAAACACTCTGCTAGCTCTATTCAGTTGCCCAGACTCCACCCCGCAAGGGATTATGGGGGTCGTTAAAAGGAGATGATGGTTTGCTGTGTGTTCCAGTTGTTGGTGTTTTGTTTTGGTTTTTTTAACGTGTGGTCTTATCCCTTTCCATAGCAACCCAAATTAACCAAATAAATGCCTGGGGATTTTTTTTTATTTTTTAATTTTTGGTCACGAGAAGCCTTAAGAAACGTGAAGCTTCGCATCGCCAACTTTGTGGCAACACCTGCATTGGTTGTGAGTGCCGGGATGACTAAAACGGTTCTAAACCTTTGGTGTGCTGGGAGAGACTTTGGGCTGATGCTTGTGCTTGGATTAATCAAGAAACACATTAAGGGAAGCGGAACGATTAAAAAAGAAAAACAGAGCTGTTTTTACTTCTCTGTTACGGCATGAAAATAGCGCTCTGTAGTTGACTGTAAGAGGCGACTCTTGGGCCTATTGTAGCTAGACTATTTGATTTATAATTATAATTTACAGTTGTAATTTATGATTCGTAACTTATATTATAATTTATAAACTTTAATGCATTTTTATAATTGACCAGTGATGAAGTGTGATCATGGGAGGTTAGGAATGTGGGTGAGCATCAGCGCCTTTCCTCTGTCTTGTTTTATCCTAGCAGATGGAAGGACTTAATAGATAGTTCTCGGCTCACAACAATTCATTTCGTTGACGTTCAAAGCTACATTGGGACTGAAAAAAATAATTTAAATAAATAAATAATTTGATTTGTATGCCGCCCAATCCTGTAGGGCTCAGGGTGGCTCACAATATGATAAATACATACCTTTTGTTAACAATACATACATCAAACGAACATTTAAAATCCCCCTAAAACTACAAACATTGGTGGTTAATCTAATTCGGCTTGCTGGAACAGCCAGGTCTTAAGTGCTTTGCGGAAAGTTTACAGGTCCGGGACACTCCAGAGCTCTGGTGGTAAATCGTTCCAGAGGACGGGGGCCGCTGCGGAGAAGGCCCTCCTCCATGGAATTGCCAGGTGACATTGCCTGGCTGAACATAAATTTGACACAAACATAGTTTGTCGCCAAAGCGACTGCCTGCGAAGGCTCCTGGATTGGGGGTGAAAGGCGAAAACGGAAGCAGTCTGCTCCATCCCATAATTGGGTAGACCAGGCTGCCCTGATAGACCGGTCCCACCGGAGGAAAAAAACACTACACCAGGATGTGTAGGACATTTAAAGAAACCACAAACCACCCTTTCCCAGTGATGTGTTTGAGAGTTGCTGGTTTCCCATCCCAGCAATGAATGCTGGTCGGGTGTTCCTCTTCCTTGGAACATCCCAAATCTAGAAGAAAGGAGGAAAATAAGTAGCTCCCATTCGGCCGATCTATTACTATCATTAGCAGAAAATATCATCTCTAACTCCTCACTATCCTGCCCATGTTCTGGTCATGGATTGCCTTTGTTGTGGAACAAACTAAGAAATGAGTTAATAAAATGGAGAAGTATCTATGTATATAAATTAGACTGCGATCACCTTTTCACACTGACAATCGCCGGTCAAGGAGAACTCGAGGCGGCTTACAACATAGATTTACCCAGGGCTTTTTTTCTGGGGGAACTCACCGGAACGGAGTTCCGGCACCTTTTTTTCCTTAGACTTCTTTTGTATATTAGTATATCTATGGTGCGCATGTGCAATACGACGGAGTTCCAGTACCTTTTTTTTTTAGTTCCGGTACCTTTTTTTTTAGAAAAAAAGCACTGGTGGCAGGGATATATTTTCCTCTCCCCTCCTTCCCACAAACTGTGGACAGGTGTAATAATAATGGGGACACACTTAGAGTTCATTGGCTAATGCACCACATCGCAAGTGTTCACTCCATTATGCACATGTCTATTATTCTTTAATTATTTTTTCTCTAATGTTATATTACAGCAAGGGAGAAGGGCAAGCATTGAAATGAATAAACAAATGAGAGATGAAGCTCAAGTGTCAGTGGAAAAAGGAGTTTATTGATGACCAATCCATTTTAGAAATGTATTTTTCATTCAAGAATACTGTAAAAACAGAAACAAAAAACAAAGAAAAAAAAAGCATTAAAATGATTTACAAGACACATGTAACAATGTTTTTAAAATATACAAAATATTATGTATATTCTAACTAACTCAGCCAATGTTGAAAACTGGATAGTTTGAATGAATTTCTGTTTATTTTGCTTAAGTACCAAAGAAAAGAATGTTGCTGTAGTAAGCCCAAAAATAATGATATAGTGAAAATGATACTCCTAAAGCATGTTGTATATATTTGCCTCTAATTTAAATGAAAATAGAAGTGAAAGGACTGCTAGGAACAAAATAGTTATTTACGTTTGAATACCGATAAACCAGTTAGCTGGCATATTGTGTAAAACTGAATGTAATGCGGATAAGAGCATCTATGATAATTTATAATGCTAGAAAAATATTGAGGACTATGACAGCAAAATTCTTAGAAATGTTTGAAGTTAAAGGCCTTATTTATTTGTTTTTCTGAATATATGTTTCACTAGAGTGGCCCTAATTATTTGTTTTCTTATATTGCTTACTATTTTCAGTTCTAATAGTAAGATCTCTAGTAGTTTTGCCCACATAAATTTTAAGACAATACCACTTGAGTATCAATGGTCATAGTGAAACTGCAAAGATTGTCTTTCTCTCTAAATAATTAATGAAAGAAGCTTCTATGAAGATTGTCAGTCATCCAGGCCATGGTTGTCCCAACGGTGCTTTTTCAAGAGGCAACTGGACTTTTTTGGTTTTATTTTGAAGACATTTCACATCTCATCCAAGAAGCTTCCCACCATTCAGTAAGAGCTGAAGAACCTTCTTGGATGAGATGCAAAACATTTTCAAAGAAAAACAAAACATTTTTCTTGTTTTTGCGTCTTGAAAAAGTACCTTTAGGACAATGAATTAAGTTTTTTTTTACTGCATTTGCAATAACTGCAGTGGCTGCAGGGAAAGGAGGGAATAATTCCATTATAAATATGTTCATTAACACCAAACCCTTATATTAAATAATTTCTAATCTATGTTTATGAGGATACTTGTCCTCTTACAGGTAAAGCAAGGGACTCTGGAAGCAACTCCAGGTCACTCTTGAAGTAAGAATTTTATGATGTAATCGAAAGTCAAAGTACATGTTAAGGACCTCCTGTTTGACTTCCAGCAACTCTGGGCATGGAATTCATGAGCTCCACGGTTCCATCCTAGGCCTGCGGTCGAAGGGTTCCTGAAGGAGCATAAGTCTCCCTGGAGGGGAGGTGAAGCAAGGGGGAGTAGCCAGGAGGGTCAAGGGGATCTGCATATCCCCTCCCCACTGTAGCATTATCCCTGAAGCCGACGATCACCAGGACAGTACCCAACATGGCTGCCAATTAGTCGGAACCATCCTGGAATAAGAAAGCACAGGTGGAAGAGGTGAAAATCCAAATGGAGTGCTGGATTGGGTATAATAATGACTCAGCAACTTAAATGACTGAACCCCAGAACTATAATTAAGCAGTAATTTGTGGTGAGTGGACTGGTGGCGAAACATGATTTAAGCAAATTATTATAAAAAAGAAGGGTCCCGTACCTGTTTCCTGATTCCTGGTATGGAGGCTATGTTGTATTGAACACAGACGGATGGGTGAGAGATTCATTGAACTCAAACTTTATTGTTAAAAGGCTGGACTCTTTGTAAGAAAAATGGAACCTGCTGAGATTCGAGAAGACTTTGTGGCTATGAGAGAGCCTTGTACTTTGATAATTGGTAATGTGGAGTCGATTCATGAGGCAGGAGCAAAATTTATGAGTAAAATGATTGGAAGGGTGGAGACAATAGAAATGAGGCCCGGGCAGATGGAACAATTAGCGAAGCAAGGAATCGAGGAGACAGAAGAGGGAGATGAGCAGATCGAGGAGGGTGGAGTGGAAGTAAAGGAAATGGTGCCAATGCGATCAAGACAAAGGAGAGACATAAGATTATATTTTCTTTGAGATAAAAAAGAACATGAATATAGTGAGGCCAAGAAAAAACAAGGGAAAGGTCAAAAGGACTCTCAAGCCAGAATTTGGGGCATTAACAGCGAAGTAAAGGTGAACTTAATGAAGAAGGCTGATAAAGAAAACAAAGAGAATAGAAATGAGAGGAACTGGAGAGAAATCGAAAAACAGGCGGGACCAGGAGAGGAACAGACGTTTCAAAAAGAAAAAGAAGAGATGAACGTTAAGCAATATAATAGTAAAAAATTAAGATAGCCTGACAGTATCTACTATTGATAGATGGAGTAAAATGATAGAATGTGAATTTTTTTAAAGAAAAATATATGGGAGAAACTAGGGAGTATTAATCCTGTCGGTCAGGTGAGTCTTTTTTGTGTGTGTGTTATGTTGTATACTGGATATTTTATCAATTTTAGAAATGTTTTTAAATGGTTTAATTGTAGAGGTTATTAAAGCAATTCTAAAACTTGAAAATGTATTAAAAATATTTAACATGAGGAGGGTATTAATTAACAGAAAGATTGATAGAATTTAATGAGTTTATGGAGATAAATAATAGAAAATGTATTTTAAATTTAATGGGTGATTGTTCCAAATAAATGAATTTAAAGATACAGTACATACTTCTAGTGGAGATATAATAAGAGATTATGAATATAGGGGGGAACCAGATATAATGATGAAGTGGTATTAAAAGGGGGAGATAGCTATGAATTGTTTTTCTCTTTTTCGTTTCCTCTTTCTTTTTGAATATGAAATGTAATGACTATATAGAAGGAAATTGGATGAGATAATTATTGGCATATTAGTGTAACCCAAACAAATTATTGGCATATTAGTGTAACCCAAACAACACCGTATGGAGACAGGATATGTTCTTTTTAATTTGGAAAATAAAAAATTTAAAACAATGTCAAAGTACATGTCAGCTGATCATTCTCTGCATTTTAAGAGCTTGATTCTGACCAGCTCAACTCAGCCTTCCATCCTTCTGAAGTAGGTAAAATGAAGATCCAGATTATTGAGGACAATATGCTTTCTTTGTAACCCTCTCAGAGAATTCTATAAAGCACCATGGAGTAATATATAAGTCTAAGTGCTATTTCTATTCCCATTCCTATTTTAAAGTGGCAAAAAAGTGCTCCTCTGATTGTCTCATCCCTTTTTCAAAATTAGTTTCATTGCTGAGCTGATTCTTTCTAAGAATCATTCTTAGTGTTCAAATGGTGCTCCAAATGTTTTGGGATTGCACCCAAGACATCTATTACCATTGGAACTATATTTGCTTTCTTTTGCCACCATTATTCTACTTCTTTGACAAGGTTTGCATTTTGTTATTTTCTCAAGGTTTTTCTCTTTTTCTATTAGGCTATGTTCAGGTTCTGCAACTTTCAATAGCCAGACTTTTTTGTCTTTCTTATCAACAATTATTTATTCTGGGGTGTTGTGTGACAGTTGCTTGTCTGTTTGAACTCTAAAGACATAGAGCACTTTTAGCTTCTTCATTTCCTATCACTTTGTCTATTTTGTTGCTCCTAACAGTTTTTGCTTGCAAGCTGCTGGTGTTTCTTACAGATATTCAATGCACCATTGTTGTTACTTTGTCGTGCCATTGTTTATCATCAGTCTTCTTGCAGCAGATTAACTAGGTGAGCTACTGGTTTTTTTCAGCTTCTTCATGGAGATGACATTAGTTGTTGTTTCTTCTCAATTCTGACTTTGTATGAATTTATTTTTAAGGTTTGGTCTCTTGCAGCCAGAATTATCCCCTGTATATCTTTCCTCAGTTTTCCTACTCTTAGCCATTGTCAGGCGTTCTTGTTTTCTACTGGGCCTGCTATTTTTTTATGTAGTGACTATATAATACTTTGCCTTGACATATCTCTTTTCTGTTCTTCATTTGGTATTTCATGTAAATCAGTTTGGTTTCTCAGGTCCTCACTAAGCCTTCAGGGTATACTAGCTTCAATGCATTTTCTTCATGGTCCTTCAGATATTCTTCCAGTGCCTTTTTTCCTCTTCAGTAGTTTGTGTACTTGCAACATTGCCTGCCCACCTATGTTCCTTGCTAAATAGTGTCTGTTAACATCACACCTGTTAACAATATGATATATTGTTATTATTTTTCTGGTCTTCCTACCCAGAGGTTGTAGTTCAGCTTTAGTTCAGCCCAGTATTCCAGCCGTATATCTAATGGCTGGTATTTGCCAGACTATAATAAACTTTTATAATAATTATAATATATGCACTATATAAAATGTAATCTGTTTAATTAATATATCATAAATAATAAATTATTATTTCTTAAACAAAAAAACGTAGGTTTTTAATGCAAAAAAAAATCTTATGTATTCTGTTATAATTTAAAGTCTGCAATCTGCATGTTTAAAAGCTGGATTCAAATAGTTTCATTAATTCTGTAAATATGTTCAATACTTAGGAAATATATGTATTCTGAATATGTATTATTACTTTCCTGAAATAATTCCATAATATAATTTTTTGAATTTTCCTAATTAGAAGAGACAAAAACATATGAAGAACGGTTGCAGCAATTCGTATGGCTAGAGAAAAAAAGGAGTATGAGGGACATGATAGCAGTAGGGGTTACCACATGTGTAGGGCTACCACAAATTATTATTATGATTATTTATTTAATTTGTACCACGCCTTTCTTCCCTAGTCAAAGGGAACAAAGAGAAGTGGGTCAACTTATTTTCCAAAGCACCAGAAGGCAAGACAAGAAACAATGGTAAGAAACTAATCAAGGAGAGAAGCAACTGAAATTAGAGAAACTTCCCTAGTTTCCCTAATGAGGACAATTAACCAGTGGAACAGCTTGCAAGTTGTAGATGTTTCATCACTGGAGATTTTTAATAAAAGACTTGACAACTATCTATCTGAAATAGTATAGGATCTCCTGCTTGAGCAGGACATTGGACTAGAAGACCTTCCAGCTCTATTCTGATTGATTGAGAATTAAAATAAAGCTCTGACTATTGTACATTTACAATACATTTATAGTGCATTCTGATAAAGAAAATAATAATAAATTACATATTTGAGAGAAAAATAAGCCATTCCTCATTCTAAAACTTCTTATTCTTGGAACAGGAGCAATAGAAGACTTAATTATATATAAATATATATCACCATGGAGAAAGAAAAGATGCCAATTCATATAGGCTAAGTTATACCTATAGATGCAAATTAAAAATGAAATTCCAAAGGAAACATGTTTAATTGAATTAATCTGCAGTTAATCTGCAGTCCAGCATGTAAATGAGATCAAATGTGTACTTCAATTAACTTTCACTCAGTTAATTATCTAGTTTGCAGCCTGAAAGGCAGAATGAAAGAGACTTCTTAAAGAAGCAAAAACTTCATTCCTTAAGTTACCATGAATGGTTTTACAATGCAATGAAGTAATTAGACGGTTGTAGCTCTTTTGAAAGTAGAATGTTTTGATGTTTTTTCATCCAAAGGCAAGCTATTTGTTCAACAATGGCACTCTATGTAAGTCTTTATATACCATTCAGCTTTCAGATTATACTAGTTCAATCTTTCAACCCTTCTTCATCCAGTTAGCTCCCAAGTGTACCAATTGTATTAATAACCATCCAGACATACCACAACATAAACGTGACTCTGCCAGTGGTTCTCTCAGCACTGAAGACAATGAAAGACAAGCGAGAACCCTAAAGTAATAAATTGCCCAGGCTGTCTACTCAAAGAAACAGAATCCCTTGGAAAGTTTGAATTTAAGGAAACTTAAGTGTTCAATAATTCATCAACATGGATGTCCAATGAGGAGATCAACAAAAATCTTAATTAAACCTAGGCCTTAAACATAAGTAACTGATTCATTTTTTAAAGTTCTTTGTACAGATCACCTGTTAAAATAAACTGAAGAAATAGTATAATAATGTGATGACTAAATTGATATTTTTGGTACATTTTGCTTCTCATTCCCCATTATGATTGCACTCTAGATTAAAATAGCCATAAAAGATAAATGTGTGATGATAATTCACACTTAATTGATTAATGCACTATACTTCATTTTACTGATTTGGTATTTCTTTTTTCCATGGTCCAACATGTTTGCTAACATTCTGACTTAGGAATGCTTCTCTGTCTTTTAAAATAGACACATCTTAATAAGCTTTGTATTAACTGACAGGCATGCAAGTAAGGGAGGGAATCTATTTACCCAAGCAACAGTAGACAAAAATTTAAAAGCAAATGCATTCTTCAAAGATTAAAAGCAGGAGCAGTGACAGAAATGTGCAGATAAATCAAATACACATACTTACAGTCGCTGATAGCTGGGGTCCATTAAGTTGTGCCTGTAAAATGGCCTCATTGATTGAGTACCGAATACCCAGCAGTGCCAGTTCTAGATCATGAGTTACAGCCATTTCATTGGTGAGGTATTCCAGAGTATAGATAAATTCCCTCCAATGAACGTCCAGCTCAGATACGCTGGCAAAACAACCTCTCATCACATTTAGACAATACCCTTCACAGGGCCTGATGAGGGTCAAACCTTGGCAGTGAGGACAATACTGCATTTTCACAAGGGCTCTGATACATTCTTTGGTCAAAACAGCATGCTCAGTGGCGTTCAGCACTTCAACACCCATTCCCAGGGCCTGGTTGAATGTTCTGCTTGCCCTCAGAGACTTTGCTAGCTCCATAACAGCTTCTTTGGAATAGCGTCCAAATGGATTGATGTCTTGTCGTGTTTGTCGCAGGCATTCCATATATTCTTCTGACAAGTCCGTCATGCCAGGGTTTATCAAGCGAGTATAAACCAAAGGGAAGAGGCTGTCGAAGAACCGGAAAAATGCTTTTTCCACTCTGTTTTGAGCACCCAAGAGGTAGAGAGAGAGGTCTGTAAAAAGTTCTTTCACAGGCTCAGCTGCCTCCTTCGACATGGATCTGTAGACAGTCTCAAAGAGAGAAGCGGTGTGATTCTCAGCAAAACGAAGCAGGGACTCAAAGGCTGCTGCAGAAATACATTAAAAGTGAAGGGAAAATCAGTGTTTCCTTAATACAGCTCAAAAACCTGGATCTAAATAGTAGACCAGTACCTAATTATTATTCAGTTGCTTTACAAGATTGCTAGGCATTTTATTTCTGCTTCACAAATAGATGCAGTTGAAATTCGGGAGGGGAATCTCACTGCTTTTATTGGTTTTCAGTGCTGCTTTGTTTGATGCTGACATAGAATTTCTAAATGCTGGAATACCTGGAAAAGGCTGCCCCGATTGGGCACCTACAAGATTTCAATTCCCAGAATCTGCCAGTCCTGAGTTTGCTGAAGAGGTGAAGTTATACTGTACGTATACAGGATCTTCAGTTGGAGAAGCTGGACTATATAGAGACTTCTATAAAGCTAAATCCATGGTGAAACACAATGGTTCATTGACCATTTTTGTTTTCTGTGCAAAATTGCCAGGTTCAGTAACTGGCATCTCCAATTAGGACAAGACATCTGAAATCTTAAAGAAATGAGATCCAATGCAATGTACAACCCTGAATGTTTAAAAGATTACTTCTGTGAATCAGCTTCTTTTGTGAATTATTTTAAGAGCAACTGAGAGAGAAGGGAAAACTTAACTGTCTCTCATCTGACAGACCTTGGCAGATATATAAGATACATCTGGATTGAAAAGTACCAGCTGAAATAATCCCCAGTTAAGACTATGCAATCACTCACACATTTTATAAATCAATTATATTGAAGGACTAAATAAAACAATAGAATGTAAAACTTATAATAAAATAACTAAAGTTTCTTTACTAAAAGGTGGTTAAAAGAACTCATGAACAATTCTTTTCCCCTTTAAATTCACTCAAATTCTTGATACAGAAGATGGAATTTCTTGACTTCTTTTCTTGTTTATAAACACATGTAGCTTGGTAAAGTGCAGATTTTTATTTCCGCTACATTGCTTCATTTCCTTTATCTTATTTAACATTGCTTGCTACAGTTGTAATCTTAAACCAGTGAAATGTTTAGAAAACCTGCGGAACTCATTGATGTTGGAAAACAACATTATGCTTTATTCAACCTTCTCCACAACCTTAAGATATAATGTGGTTGTAGGTCCAGTGGAAAATCTGTGCAATTTACAATTAAAATATGATTCAAGGTTTGCTTTCAACCTTTAAAGTTTAAATAGTTTAGGATCTGGCTAAGGGAGTGGCTACCATATTAGCATGAACTTGTGTGGTTGCTAAGGTCAACATGAAAAGTTATCTTAAAGATATATATCAGAAGTCCATTCATTAGATACATGGAATAAAGAATTTTCTGCATTTCTAATAAGCCATGGAACACTGTTTTGATAGCTGAATTAACCTCCATTACTTCTGCCTTAAGAAAGAGGTCAGAATTGTCTTTCATAATCATAACTTTGGAGTTCCTTAAGCATGATTTTAGGTATGAGTGATAGGAAGCAGGGGTGGGTTTCAAATTTTTTAACAACCGGTTCTGTGAACATGGCTTAGTGGTGGGTGTGGCTTAGTGGTCATGTGACTGCATGGGCTTGGCTTAGTGGTTGCATGA
>JANHGC010001416.1:193049-221330 GCA_027560395.1 Boaedon fuliginosus | reverse complement strand
GCGGCTTACAACATGGATAGCAATAGCACTCAGATGTTATACACTGCTTATCAGAGCTTTACAACACTCCCCAAGCATGTTAGTAACAGTACTTGCCGTAAGTGAATCTGGCTCTCCCATTGACTTTGCTTGTGAGAAGGTCAGAAAAGGTGATCACATGATCCCGGGACGTTGCAACCGTCATACATATGAACTATACTGCAACCATCAAGTGGAAAACAGTTATAACTCATTTTTTTCAGTGCTGTTGTAGCCTCAAATGGTTACAAAATGAACTCTTGTAAGTTGAGGACTACCTGTGAAACTTCAAATAGCCCCCAAAATAATATGGGAAAATGTGAGATAGTAAAGCAAAGTAAAGTAAAGTAAGACTAGGTCTGCGTTTTTGGAATGCTTCCAGCTGCCAGGGAAGTAGAAAGGCTCTTTTAAAAAAAGGGAAAGAGGCCCTTTAGTAAGTAGATGATATAAATAACCAGAGTATTACAATGGAGGTGTTCTAGAAATTATGATAAACAAACAAACAAATTGTGGGGGTTTTAAAAGAAGGATACTTCAGAGCTACTTTTGGTGAGATGGGCGACTATACAAATTTGATTAGTGAGGAAATTGTGAACATTCTGAGAAATATAAATAATGGGGAATAATTTTGTTTCACTTCACAGATTGATTTGGGAAATGTAAACTTGTAGGTTCTTTTCACAATAAAACCTGAACAGGATATTCTTTCCTTCCTGTTAGTAACGCAGAGCCTGTAGAAAATTCAAGTACATCTTCTGACTTCTGATCGTCTTTAGCAGCAAAGCAAATATGAGTAGGTTATGTTATGACCAGAATAAGGCAAGTCCAAGATGTTCTTTGTTATAGTTATCATTGTATGGATTCCTCCTCTTTCTTAGGAAAATTAAATATATGTGCAGAAGTATCTTACAAGACTCTGGGCTGAAAGCAGCAGGGTTCCTAAGGTAAAATAAATGGAGTTTGGAGAGTCCATGTGTTCACCATGTTATAAAAACAAATGCTGAACAAATAGAGCATACCAAGGCAAATATAGGAGGAGCTTTTAAGGATAGACAAAGGGGGAGGATTCCTATATCGTAGTATTTCAGTGGGCCTTTTCCCTGCATTAATGTGGGCAGGAGGTCAGAAGAATTGTGGGATTGTTTTCTCAGACTTGATAGGTTTATTTATCTTTGGGCCAGGCTCCCATCTGGTCCAACATCAAACGGGAGCTGCGGCAAAGCCACCAGGAGAGAGAGCCTACAAACATGCAGTTGAGAAAAGCGTAGAAGTATTCCTTGAAATAAAAGTGGCTGTATATGACGGAGAAGCCTTAGGTTGAACTCCATGTAGGTCATAGCACCATTTTCCTGCTTTCTTAAGGCGGGCAAAATGTATGAGCTTGACATGACATTCTTCACGTCCTCGTTTGTGCTTGGACACAGAAGAATTTGAAAAGTAGATTTCCACTCATCTCTTGGGACATGCTAAATGTTTCATCTGTTGAAACAATGTAATGCTTCATAACTGTCAGTTCTGGGAAAGCTAATTTCCAAAGAAATCATAAAGTGCTTTTGGGATAGAGCTGTAGACCAAAGGCTGTAGCTGAAGGCAGTGATATGCCTAGCCACTTCAGTTCCAAAACGCTAATATAATCCCCAATGAAGCCATCAGGTTCAAGGAGCTCTTTTCACTTACCTTCAGCTTCAAAAGACACTGCCTCAGCAGTTGCATCTGAGAAAGTATTTAAACATTTAAAGAAACATTCCTTAGATTTGATAGTTTATAACTAGTTTATAACTATCACATTATCAATTATTATAATGTTGTCAGTTGGTGCTGTACAGATGTGCTGAGGGTGACAACTTCCAGACTATATTGAAATTAGGGATTTGTGCATCACATGTATTTGTTAGAGTTGCACCCCATCTTTTCTCTAGAAACAAATATTGCATACTTTAACTTCCCTAGTCTTAATCCAATCAATGCCTCACACTGGAATTTACAACTGTTGCTATAATTGTTAAGTCAGATGCCATTTCTTGGAATACTATGAATGTGCATGTGTCAGACTTTCAGATTTAATTTCCTAGTATAAGTGGTGGAGACTGAGAATGGTTTATCATATTCTGTTTATCAGATAGGTAGGTGGTAGGTAGGTAGGTAGGTAGGTAGGTAGGTAGATAGATCTGGACCCAGCTGTTTTGAACAACTTCTGTCCAGTCTCCAACCTTCCCTTTTTGGGGAAGGTTGTTGAGAAGGTAGTGGCCTCTCAGCTCCTGCGTACCTTGAATGAAGCTGATTATCTGGATTCTTTGCAGTCTGGTTTCAGGCCCGGGTACAGCACCAAGACAGCATTGGTCGCACTAACAGATTATCTCTGGCATGCCCGGGATAGGGGAATTTGCTCTATCCTGGTATTACTTGACCTCTCAGCGGCTTTCAATACTATCGACCATAGTATCCTTTTGGGGCGACTTAGGGGTTTGGGAGTGGGGGGCACCATTTTGCGGTGGTTCTCTTCCTACCTCTTGGTCATACCCAGTCGGTGTTGGCGGGGGGACAGAGATCGAGCCCGAGGGCCCTGCCGTGCGGGGTTGCTCAGGGCTCAATCCTCTCCCGTCTCCTATTTAACATCTACATGAAACCGCTGGGTGAGATCATCCAATGACATGGGGTGGGGTATCATCAGTATGCTGATGATACCCAACTATACATCTCCGCCCCAGGCCAGTCTGGCGATGCCATAGAGGTGATGTCTCGGTGCCTGGAGTTTGTGAGGATCTGGATGGGGACTAACAGGCTCAGACTCAACCCTTACAAGACTGAGTGGCTTTGGGTCTTGCCTCCATGAGTTCCAGTTGAATATCCATCATTATGTCTGGGTGGGGAAATATTGATCACCTCGGATCGGGTGTGCAACGTGGGAGTCCTCCTGGATCCAAGTCTACAGTTGGAAGATCAACTGGCGGCTGTCGCCAGGGAGACTTTTGCACAAGTGCGCCTAGTGCACCAGCTGTGCCCCTTCCTGGACCAAGAACTCTTCTCACAATCACTCATTCCCTCATCACCTTGAGGTTAGATTACTGCAACATGCTCTACATGGGGCTACCCTTGAAAAACATTCGGAGGCTTCAATTGGTCCAGAATACAGCTGCACGAGCGATTATGGGTGTACTTCGATGCACCCATATAACATCATTCCTCCGCGAGCTGCATTGGCTCCCAGTAGGCCTCTGGGTGCAAATCAAGGTGTTGATGATGACCTTTAAAGCCCTACATGGCTCAAGACCTGGCTACCTTCAAGACTGCCTCCTCCCACCTCATGCCTTCCAGCGCCCCATTAGACCCCACAGAGTTGGTCTCCTATGGATCCCATCAGCCAAGTAATGTCATCTGGCAGGCCCACCGGGAGGGCCTTCTCTGTGGCTGCACAGACACTCTGGAACCAGCTTCCCCCAGAGATTCGGACCATCCCAGACCTCTTAGCCTTCTGCCGGACTGTTAAGACCAGGCTATGCCAGCGGACTTGGGACTGTTGATTCCCCCTGTATGGATGTGTTGATATGCTTGTTGATTGGGTGATTTTAATATTTTTAATATTTTAATATTAATTTAAATTTAAATTTGTATTACTTTTACTTTAAATGTATTATTGTTGTTTGAATGTTTTAAGCTGCCCAGAGTCCTTTGGGAGTGGGGCGGCCTATAAATTCAATCAATCAATCAATCAATAAACAAATAAATAAAATGAAAGTAATGTGTAGGATTTTAAGACAATAATAGTTAGTTATCACTATTTTGTATCTGAACTGGTAGAAATAAAGTAGGAGAGACAAGAAAAAAGTTGTAATGGATATCGTTAAGTATTGGATCCATTAGTATTTCCACATAGTTTCAAAGATACTTGAATTATGCCATAACATATCTAATTTCCCCATTAAAACCTGGTTGCTTAATTTCAAAAGCCTATGATTCTTTCAGCCATTTCTATGAATGGTCTCTTGATAGGTTTATACCTTCTTACCCACATACCACGTGGGGGCTTGCCTTTGGTGAAATTTTTAAAAGAATAAAGTACAAGCTTACAAATATCTTACTGTGGCCCTAGTTTCTGTTGAAATGCTTAAGAATTATTTGTAAAGTTTGAAGTGCATTACATTACTAACATAATTGCAAGGTAGTCCTTTGTATGATTGTAAATTGGGTTTGTGCTTCATCAATAAGCTTTTTGACAAGAAGCGTCCATCACTGTGGCTCTCTCATTTGCCACAGCAGAATAGAAAATGAAGTATCCCAATGATTGCATTATAGTTTCCTTATTGTGGGACAAGAAAGCAATGTGGTATAATTAGGTTTGATTGGAGTGCATGTTTCCGGTAAGATCTGAAATTAATGATGTTGCTATAGTGACACATCTGCGGCCACCAGTGCGTGAAACATAAAGTAATTCATTCGACAAGAGAAGACATCTGTTAACCGCAAGGATGCAGAGCATATTGACACTGACCAGAAATACTAGACGTTATGTGATAAATGAACAAATGATGCTTAAACAGGAGGACAGATAATTTGTACTTAATCTGCTGGGAGAACTTTAATCTTCTCACTGGCTGCATTTGACAATACCATTGTTTAAAGAACAATGCTGCAGAGAACTCATAAATTTTAAAACTTAACTCAGGGTGCAGCCTATTAAAGCAATACATTAATTCCTTTGTTAGAGAGTTTTTATCTTCATGTAGAACAAAGCCATTACTAAAAACACCCACTAAAACAACAGGTTCTTTAGGACTCACATTTTAATTATAGCATCCATTACCCAAAGTGCCAGGTTGTTTGGACTTGAATCACATATAAGTTTGACAGAAAGGCGTCATCCATTATTGGGGGAATGCTGTTTCCAGTGTTTTCCAAGGGCAGCTGAGCATGACATTTCAGTCTCTCTAGGGCATGAAAGTTCCTACAACAAAGAAAAAAACAAAGATACTTGGCAATATTTATTTCATGTTTTTGACATCTAGAGTGTGATACTCCAACTTCCCTGCCCTTCCTGACAGCAACCATAGTATTCAATTATAACAAATAAAAACCATCTTCCAAGCACAGTTATTTACTAATGCATATGCGCGCATTTGAGTGCTGTAATTAACATTTTAGCGGCTGTGTGGACCAAATGAGATACTTAACACATGTAATAGTTGAACAGATGCATAGAGTAATGGAATTCATAATCTACTGGGGAAGCCCTGTAATAAGAAATTATGTGTTAACACTGGAGGTTTGTGTTTAAAATTTATCTACAGTTAACATATGTTAAGCATTGCATGGCAAAAATAGGAACGTCCTTTCATGAAATTAATACAGATGGTGAGCTTAGTATTTTGGATATCCAAGTATATTTTCTTATAATTATCCATATTTTGGGCTATGTTTGTAATATCAACTTCTTCTATTTATGCATACAAAGTAAGTGGGAGTCTGTGTAAAGTCTTCTTTGTCAATTGTAAAACTCTCCCAGAAGAGATCTAACTGGGCCATCGTATTTTTTATTTAATTTTAATTTTAAATTTCTTATGGTTTCTGGGTGTTTTTAATGTCTTAGTTATTTAAGCGGTATGTATGTATTTATATATTTATTAGATTTTTATTTCATCTTTTTTTTATAAATAACTCAAGGCAACAGAAATACTTAATATTTCTTCCTTCTGTTTTCTCCACAATAACACTGTTAGGTGTGAGAGAAAGATTGGCCCAAAGTCACCCAGTTGTCTTTCATGACTAAAGGCAAGGTCTCCTGGTTTTTAAAATGGTATCTTAACCACTACACCAATTTTGGCTCTCAATTTTTGTTCAGTTTTCTAAAATTCCACCCTAATTTTAGAGTTCTAAACCAGGGGTCTCCAACCTTGGTTACTTTAAGCCTGGATGACTTCAACTCCCAGAATTCTTTGCTGGCTGGGGAATTCTGGGAGTTGAAGTCCACCAGGCTTAAAGTTGCCAAAGTTGGAGATCCCTGTTCTAAGCTATTGTATACTGTTCATTCTTGGGCAAAGAACAACTCAGAAATTTTAAAATATAGTTATTTTTTAAAATAAATAAATATTTACCATAATTTATTTAGATAATTATCAAGATCAGTGCCAGATTTCTTCATTTATGTTAAACCATATTTTTTGTGAACTCTGGCATAGCTTCTGGTACACACGTCATCAGTCCCTTTACCTTCCTCATTTTTCTTTAATAATGGGTAATTTTGCATTATGTAAAATATATTTACATGTAAACATGTAAAATGTATTTATATGTAAAATATGTAAACGTTGGAAGAACATTTTCTGAGGAAGATTCAGTATTAGACTTAGACTTTAAATTCTAGTGCCTTGTAAGAATTTTTGCCTGATCACTATCTTCCATAATTTCTTATTTCATGAGGTATCATTCTAAGACCATATGAGAATGGATTTATAAATTTCAGCAGTATGGCCAGACGAGGATCTATTTTGTTTGTATTGCTTCAAGTCCCAAACTTATTCAAATATAGAGGACCAAGACTGCTGGGCCTTCTTAAAATGTAATTCTTCCACATTGATACACTGAAATAATACATGAAAGCCCCCTATTTATTAAAGATTCCTATACATATTGCATTCTTCATCTGGATGCCATTAAAGTGATGTTTCTTTCTATGAATTGTATGAGTACATATATTTCCACATATGGAATGATCAAATATAGTGGCTGATGCACTTTGCAAGGAACTTCAGTTTTCTTCATTTTTCACAATAAATTAGTGAGACCACCAATCAAAAAGCCAAGTCAATATTACTATTTAAATTAGACATAGCAAATTTCAGGTCTAAATTTAAGCTACCAGATTTCCCCATCAGGCCATAAAAATCACATGGAAACATTCTTGAAATATTTTATCTTGTATAGGTTCACCACAATAGTTCCTTATCCCTCTTTTAGCATAATGACCATGGATTTGAGAGAGAATTTACATTTTCTAGCCTCTTCCCATTTGCAATTCAATTCTATCTTACTTTCATTAGGTCCAAGTCCTCTAACATCTCTCTATTTTTTTTCCCAGTGTTTAATGATACAATTGCGGGCAAAATTATTTAATGCTGTAGAGAACATGTTTAATAAATAGCAGTTTAGAAATCTTTCTTACTAAAGTTTCTGGAATTCACTACTTATCATAAACAAAATGAAAACATTAGTAAAATTCCAAAAACTGGTTTTAAAATGATACATAAAATTAAACTATAATTTTTGTGAAAAACAGCATATGTGATAACAGAACTCTGTTCTGGAGTTTACAAGCTGGTGTTTGTAACTTTTCCTCTTATGTTGAGAAAATCTACATACATTTGCCTTAATGGGGGCAAGAGAACAAAGGCCCATTTTTGTCATCACAAGAACAGTGTTAGGAAGTTATTCTGACGAGTTTTTCTCCACAGATGAACTATATTTTGTTACTTGAATTATCTAACAAATGAGTCCTATTCTCTGATTTATTTTCCGTTCCTTTTATCAACTAAATTTATCACTGCTAACAGTAAATGAAATGCTTCAAATGCAGAAACATTTTCTGCTCAAAACAACTGGCTCAAGTCTGAAATGGATTGTCCCAACCATTTTGGAAATGCAGGAAGCAGCTCTATTTCACGTGCAATTCTGAGCTTGAATTGGCTCCTGATGGTTGGAATAACCCATTTTGAAACTAAAAGTACTATTTCAAACTTGAAATGTTGTGTTTCAGGCTCAAATAACATTTCGGATTTATTTAGCATATCCTTAATTTCTACCTTCCATCCTGTCCAAGAAATGTTTTGCATTCATACCTGTTGGTGAAATTTATTTTAAGAGGTTGGTTGGTTGGATTAAACTATTTATAGGCTGCCCCATTCCCAGTGATTCTCAATGACATATATGTAACATATTTCCTTTTGTTCACTCTTCCAGATTTTTCAGATTTTATCCTTTCACAGGTAATTCTCAACTTATGACCACAATTGCAATTGAACTTCCTTTACCAAGCAATGCAGTTGTGAAGTGGATCTCACCTGGTTTTATGACTTTTTTTACCTTAGCCATTAAACAATTCACTACTGTTGTTAAACAAATTGCATAGTCGTTAAGCAAATCTGGCTTCCCCCATTGTCTTTGCTTCTTAGAAGCCCTCTAGGAACATCCTGGGTCACATGATCACTAACTAATGATGATCATGTGACCCAGGATGCTGCCACTGTCATAAATCCATGCCAGTTGCCAAGCACCCAAATTTTAATGATATGACTGCAGGGACACCATGACTGTCCTAAGTGCAAGAACCTGTTGTCGATCACTTTTTCACTGTCATTGTAAGTTTGAATTGTCATTAAACTAATCGCTAGGAATGGAGGACTATCTATATATGAGTGAAATTGTATTTCCTTTGTCTTAAAACATACTACAAGATTCTATACTGCTTAATATAATTAACCCCAGTACTATTGCAACAGGCTTACTTCAGTCTGGGGACAGTCCTGAATTTAGCAAAGGTAAATGAAATATGAGCAATCACAGTCCTACAGACCTGTTTGGATCTCCAGCCATAGTCATCCACAGGAGGCAAGAGTGGTAAATGGCAAAATGTGCATTGCAATTTATTATGCAAATCACCTGACAACTGCAAGGGACATTAGTAAAAAAAAAAAAAGACCATGATTTGCATTCTGACTTTGCAACACATATTAACCAGATTAGAAATTTATTCTTCTATTACAATACTGCTTCTACCAAATTCTTACTATACTAATGTATATAATTGCATGGAGATGAAGAAAAATAAATACCTATTTGTAACTTCTATTTTCAAGTAGTTATGACATATATTCCTCCTTCCCTATTGCAGCTGTTCCATTTCATCTGGCTGTTTCTGCAATCCAACCAGAAGAAATACTGTGTGGGTTGGTATTTGCCCTGCTCTTTGAAGCATAAACATAAAATATATTTTTCTTCTCAAAGTTTATACTATTTTTCCTAAAACACAACAGAAATTGAATAAATTCATTCTCAAAAATGTTAACATTTATGATAGGAAGGGAGTGGAAAGGTTTCTTGAGTTAAGACAATTAGTACTTGGCACTGATGATTTTCCTGACTGGAAATCAACCCTGACTGTTCTTTTGAAGGACAGATACTGAAGCTGAAGCTCAAATACTTTGGCGAACATATTGTGTTACTGACACAATGAACAGAATTTGGGCAAACTCTGGGAGACAGTGGAGGACTGGGGCCCTGGGATGCTATATGGCCCGTGGGGTTGTGAAGAGTTGGACATAACTCAGCTGAATGACATAACTCAAACTGAACGACAAATGATAATTTAAAAAAGAAAGACTCTAGTGTTATCTCAGTTGACACGTCCATTCCCACAAAAAATACGATGTTTGCCATAGAATAAGAAAAACTAGATTAGGCAATTATGTACTTTTGGATATCTATATAGTTTGGCTTTTTCTTAATAGTTCTTTTCACTGAGTGTCATTTTATGTGAAATTAAATAATATTACTATACTCAATCTGATCTGCCCATTTATGCTTCTTTCTTTAAGCATGATATATTCCTTGGGCCTAACTATGTCCTGTTCTACCCAAACACAAGAATAATTATGCCCAATTAAAAGAGTAAAACCCCCAAGCAGTCTCTGTTTAAATCACCTAATGAGACCCCATTTATGCTTTCTAAGGAGGTTGGATATATATGTTGTTAGAACAGGTCTTTTTAATGATAATAAGGTCACACATCTAAAAATAGTAGGTGATACTATAAAGATAATAATATATTCTGGGATATGGTAAAGTAAAAGTAATTTTAATATCCACATTGTCCAAAAAAAAATAGGCTTTACCCTTTTCTGAGTCTTAATTATTATGTATATAAACTTGGTTGACTGAATTAACAAATGAATCTGTCCATTGATGACTTCTTGACTCTGCCTTATCATCACACCCTATATCATCCACTCTTCAATTAAAGCTTTCTTGGAATC
Organism: Boaedon fuliginosus; assembly: GCA_027560395.1. Taxonomy (NCBI): domain Eukaryota; kingdom Metazoa; phylum Chordata; class Lepidosauria; order Squamata; family Lamprophiidae; genus Boaedon; species Boaedon fuliginosus. Next base: position 211,290 of record JANHGC010001416.1, on the reverse strand, counting down.
AAGGATGTTACTGTTGACAGTGGTGAACATAATGCCACTCCTTGACTGACACCCTATAGTTTCTTACAGATCGGAAGTAATACGAAAAGCATACTATTTGTGTTGATTCTGAAATTCAAGGTTTGGTACCAATTAACAGGCTAAATTTGTTGAATTGGGAAGTAGTTATAATTTTCAATTGCCTGCTAGAGGTAGCATGCTATCTGCTTTACCATGGTTTCTTAAAACATGTTTCCCTGAGTAATAGTTTATTTTTTTCTAAATAACTTTTTTTCTGCAATTCTTATTAATATTCACATGGCATGATTAATATTAACAATATTGAAAGGCTAGAAATCAGGCGCATAAGGATGCTTACATAAAAATATATATCCCACTTTACAGAAGAGTATATAGAATGACATGGAAGGTAGTGGAAAAGTAGAAAAAATAGTTGAAAAAAAAGCTTCTGTTAGAACAGAGCCCCTTCTTTGATAGAAGGAATGTTTGCCATCATGTCATGTTGTATCATGTTACATATCAGTCATTAAAACTGAGTGCCTTAACATTTCAATTACTGCAAATCCTTTCAATAAAATATTAGTACTATCTTGCATTTCTTAAGAGGACTGCAAAATAAAACTGTTTACTTCCTTCTGTATAGATTGTCAATTAAACTGCAAAAAAGATGAAAGTTTTAAAGTAAGCAAAATAGATGTTTAAGCACTAAAGATTAAAGTGTTTTTTAAAAAAACCTGAATGTACTAACTTCTGAAAATATGAATTGCTAATTTAATAAAATAACTATACATGTTGATCTAGAGTCAATGGCTTTCATTATTTTATTGTATTAGTAAATGTGAACATTTATTAGTTAATATTGCTAGTAATTAGTAAGGTATTGTTAAATGTGATTCCTCATATTACTAGGATTTACTAGGAATACTAGAATTCTAATCTGATGGTTAGTACTCATGCTGGTTAATATGACAGATATTATGCTTTCCAGAGTTAATTTTGGAAGAGTAGAAGGAATGATTGTTCACATTTCCTACTGTTTGTAGACTTCTTGTAACTTGAGTACCAAAATAGTATTAATGACTAGGTTTTGGACTGATCTAGCAGATATTCTTTTTCAGGAACATTGCAGTAACAAAAACAAGAATTAGGTGAAATTACATTCAGAATTGAAATAGACATCATCAATATTGCTTATCATAAAGTAGTGATGTACAAAATATTTTGAATGTGGTTTATCTTAAATTCAAAATACCCCTCTGTGTGCAAATAAATTTCAACATATGAAATAGTATGAAACAGACTTCTTTGATCATTTGGGGAGAGTTTTCAATTTGAAATCATTTAAATTTAAGTTTAAAACATTATTGAGCTCCAAGCACTTCTAGAATTATTGAAACAGTCCATTTTAGACCCCAGCCATTTTCAAATTTAAAATGATTCATGTTAAAAATATGTTGCACATCCTTGCATACATAGTAAAATCTTAATTCTCCAAACATTTATTCAGCAAAAGAAAGGACAGAATTTGGATTCAGTGGGCTGAATTTACTTTTGCATTTGTAGATATTAAAGTCCATTGTTTCCAAACCAGAACAAGATGTGTTATGTGCATCAATTTATATAATTAAAATTATCCAATAGAAATATATTTGTATATTTTATCAGCATTCATTATATGCATAATTATGTAATTGGCATTTGGGCATTGTTGATGTTTGTTCATGTCATTTGTGTAATTTTATTTAATGGAAATTCAGAGGGGAGTTTTTCCTTTTTTATTGAACTGTGATTCACAAACACTATCAAGTAACATAAATCAAAGATATACAGTATAGAAAAATAATAAGTAAAAACTATTACAAATAAATGTTCATATTTACCATATATGTAAAAGTTCCCAACAGAATATCTTTTGTAATTAAGATAAAATACAAAGTCCAGCCAAACTGATAGAATTGTGATTCCTGCCTCTGGTGCTTCATTTAACATTATGATATTTTCTGACATGGCAGATGAACATGCCTTGTTAATCCACCTCTCAATTTTAAATTATCCACAACGTTAGGCAATTATTGTTTTAACTGCTATGATTAATAGGTTCCTTGTTTTTAAGTTTGAGGTTTGATCCCATTAATAAGTACAGTAACCACATCACTGGGAAACATTCAATTCTTTGTTTAGTAATGATGCTTACCTCACCAATTTCATGCCAAAAGGGTATCACTTGATCACATGACCACCACAAATGAAGTAAATATATGAAAAGCTGTTTCATTTCTGGAAATGAGGGTTAATGGGCAATAGCCAATTTGGTTGTTAATTTGTGATTTTCTTTTATGTTAAGCATATGTTATCAATAATTGTCGGGTTGAATATTATTCCTGTGACATTCTAGAAAGCAAAATAGTAGCTCTGCAATCATCTTTATTTACAAGAATGCTTCTGGGTATAAGCATTCATTATTTGGATGTATGCTTGCATGCAAATGTGTGAAAGGGGGCATGCTGGATTGGTAGGAAGGAAACAACCTGTTGTGGGATTACCTTATATTCATTGCTGTGTGCTGATTAGTGAGTGTTTTATGACTAGTTATACCCATCATGGCAACTATTTGGATCAACTTTCAGAACTTTCCTACTAGCCCAAAAGAGTTCTGTGCTATATTAGTATAGTATATAATATGGTCAAAATGTACAGACCATTAGAGGTCTTTGCTCTTTAGTGTAACCCCCTTGAGAATGCTAGCATTTGATTCTATATTCCAAAGATGATTGTAATTCCACAATTTTTTGTATATATTTGGATTATGCAGTATATCTTATATATAAAGTAGGTCAAATGGATTTATTGTAACTTACAACACAAATAATATTTTCATCATAAAACTTATAGTTGCATGTATTCAATGTTTGTACTGCAGGTACACTGACCCAGAATGAAATGATATTTAAGCGCCTCCATCTAGGTACTGTTTCATATGGAACAGACACAATGGATGAAATTCAAAATCATATTATCAATTCTTATTCCCAGGTATTTAGTTTTTATTCTTACTTTCCTTACCATAAGTTATTTTGTTAATAAAATTCAATACAAGAAAAGCTAGAGTACAGGTAGTCCTTGACTTACACATTTATTTAGCAACCATTTGACGTTACAGTGGCATTGAAAAAATTGACTTATAACCAATTCTTGCCCATACAACTGTCGTAACACAAAATTCAGGTGTTTGACAACTGGCATGTATGCATGGCAACTGCACCATTCTGAGCAGATGTGATCTTCCCAGAGGGCTTCTCACAAGCAGAGTTAATCAGGGAAGCCACATTCGCTTAAGGACCATGTGATTCACTTAACAAATGCAACAATATTGGCCCAACTCACTTAACAACCGCCTTAAATAGCAATGAAAATTCTGGTTGCAATAGTGTTTGCAAGTCAAGGACTACCCTAAACTGTAAAATAATCTCAGTGCAGTTGATATGTATTTATTTGGTAAATTATACGTTTGATTCCATGACGAAAAATATTTCAAATCCATGTAAAATTACCTACATGAGAGATTTAACCTGTATTAGTTCTCATAGATAAAATTGTAGCTTCAGATTTGAATAGTTAAAGGATAAAGCAATAACAAAGTTGTCTCAGACAGAATAGGACTGCATAAGAATTACAAAACCATTTTGTGTGTTTTCACTATAAAGATCTGAAAAGAGATTGTGCCTCTTGGTAAACAACCAGTATTTGTGCCTCATCACATTTTTTGTCAGTCTGAACTGATGTGCTATTAATCAAAGGTCATCAAATGGAGTTGATATAGTCAGCTTTGCCTCTGGAGCATACAGTATGTTCTTGCCTCAGAGTGGCATGAAATGTTCACTAAGCCCTGCACTTGTGTAATTTAATTGTCTGCTGTTTGCCTGGACAAGATAGAAATCAAGCAATAGAGTGAAGCAAGGCAAAGGAGATTTCCCCAAAAGAATGCATCATATCATATAGATGGAGCTTATTCATTGTAAAACCTGCTTCATCCTTATATTCTATCTGTCCATCGTGTGCTGCGATTTATCAAAGTATAGTAAATAACATTGTTTCAATATACCAATGCATGCTTATAAATATAAGATATTAATAAGACAAAATTATTAAAAATAATTATAAATGGGTTAGCATTCACATACTATGCAACACATCTATAATTGGAAGACCAGTTGCCTATGTTGAGCTATAATATGATTTAACACTTACAATATTTTTAATAGTTATATAATATAATTTACCCCATCTTTCTTAGATCACAATATATCAATTACAAAACTGCAAATATAAGAGACAAAGAGAAGCTGCTTAATGGAGAGTGAAGGACAGAGTCTATTTAATTTATACAATACATTCCCATTATAAACCTAGCACTTTCAAGTGAGAATACCACAACAGAGTGATGGAGAATCCAATATTCTTACTAAATAGTAAAGCATTTTTAAAGGAGAGATAATTTTCTGTTCTTAAATAAATTATTTTATTAAATATCCCAATAATACATTCATTTTTGTCACTTGTTATAAATTGGGGAGAAATAATCTTCTATAAAAAATAAATAGCTGCTTAATAGTTGCTTCCAAAAGCAACTGTTATGCATTTATTTACTTAAGCAATAACTATTAATGCAGCCAGTTATACAGTGGTTCTTGTATGGTATTGATTTTTCTCCCTTGTATGTGTTCAGTTTTATTAAGATGACAATAGTCAAGTAGGTCCCCTCTACTGAAGCACACAAATCTATTTTAACCTGATTATATTTCCCCACTGGAAACATTTTTGTGATAGAGGGCATAATCTTTAATGGAATTTGTGTGAAATTAAATTACACAAGCATCAATAAACATAACATAATTCAGAAGGAGTAAATCTGCTTAATTTATTAGTAGTTGCAATGGCATCAGTTGCAAAGGCAAAGGTTTAAAGCAATAGCTGAACAACAGTGCAGATGATCAGAAACTTAAACCCTTTTATTAGACTGCACTTCAATTGAGGGGCAAAACATGAAATAAAAAAAAATGCTTATTGCCAAACAGGATTTCAATGTTATTACCCTACAGAAAATCTAAACTTAGTTTGATAATACTGGTGAGATGACAGAGATTGTTTTGCACTGCTAATCCAATATAATTCTTCGTTTTAACGGAAGCAACAGCAACATTAGCATGCATTGACCTGCTTTTTAAATACACAGTTTTGTGAGTACTTTAAGAGCAGTTTGTGCTCCCTACAATTCTTATTTGTGTGAGGCAATATTTTTGGGTGATGTTTTGGGTTGGTTTTTAATAAATTGTATGAATGAGTATGCTCTCTGTCTAAGATAGAGAATGCATGTGTGCCATTTCTACTAGATCAAAGATCACACCAAGCTTTGCAGAGAATATTGAGTCTTGACTTCAAACAAAGGCTCCAGTTTAGAAAATGTTCAAGAATTTTTGGACTACAAGCATCTAATTGCCATTCAAAACATAAAAGGGAACTAAATTTTGAACCATTCACTAGTAAGAGAACTAGGGTGCCAAACAGTTGTATTTCTTGTTGATAGACAGGGCCATTTTGGAATGGTTATAATTTTACTTTTCATAGTATATAAGGCACGTATATTAAGGCACATGTTGAGAGCAACTTAAAGCTACAAACTTTTATAGTTTTTCAACATAACTCCTAAATGCACCTGTGCCTGACTCATCTTTTGCGACTTGGCTTCCTGTTGTTTTTGAGCAGTGGTGACATATATCAGGAAAAGTAACATGAAAAGTTTCCCTTAAGAAAAACTCCAGATTATTCCAAGATTATCTTTACTTTAAAACGCTTTGCCTGCCTATTGCATGTATTCACATTAGTCCAAACATGGTAAAAGTGTTGTGTTCTTTTCCAAACCACATATACAAGGAAGCATATGTTTGCACAGCCCATCTCTTGACAGAAGAAGGGAATGAATAGTATTTGTGTGCATCTGTGTGAAAACTTTGGTCTGAGGTTATGAATTTCCTATAGAAAGTTAAGCTTAGGTATTAAAAGAGGATGTATAATTAAGGAAGGGAATATTTGGTTCAAAATTTTAAATTAACAAAACAGAACTTTATAATCCAGTTGTTTCAGGATGAATTGAAAGAAATTGGTAGTTTTGTTTTATCTGAATGTTCTATTTATATTTCAAAGATGCATACACAGTCTAGTGGAAACAGTACCAGCTCAACACCCTCCAGAAAGATGCAGTCCTCTGCCCCTAAAGTTCGAAAAACAGTCAGCACTCGAATACATGAAGCAGTAAAAGCTATTGCATTGTGTCACAATGTTACACCTGTGTATGAATCCCGAACAGGAGTGACTGGAGAAACAGAATATGCAGAGGTAGATCAGGATTTCAGTGATGAAAATAGAACTTACCAAGCTTCAAGCCCTGACGAGGTAAGGCTGCCATAATTTAATTTGCACAATTATCAAATGAATACAGTAACTGTTCCTAGAGTTTACAAGAAAGCAAGGTTTTCTGCTATGGCAGAATTAACAAATCATTTGGACATGGGATTTGATTTTGGCAGTACTGTTCAAAGCAATGACATATTTCTGAAGGTTCATTGCAACCATGTAAAGTACTTTTCCAAATTATCGTGCATGATCATGCTTTCACATAAGTTCCTTTTACTGGAGCCAATTGTGTGTTCACAGGAAATTATGCCAGTTATATACATTACATTTATTTGTGTCTATTCAGTGGTGTGTGCGTGTTACTTTAGAATACTTGCCTTGTACTGCAGCCGAAAAAAAGCTGAGGCACGGCAATCCATACACTGCTGTGCCGATCAGCTGGGCTTCAGAAGATGGAAATAAAGGTTAGTATAGTTCAGGGGCCAGTGGGAGGGCCCATTTCATCGACAACTCATCAGCAACAGAACCGGTTTGCCCGAACCAGCACCAAAGAAACAAATGGTTCGCCTGAACCAGCCCAAACTGGTAGAATCCCACCCCTGTGTCTATTCCATTTATTTGATTTATAATTTGCATTTTTGTGGAATATTTATAAACCCATATCAGGTATATTTCAGATATCTTTTCAAATATACCTTTTTATGTTGGGTTTCATAAGCCATTAACTTTAGCAAAGTGAAAATGTCATTTCAGCGTCCCAAGCTTGAAACGAAACATGTGTTCTGAAGGTTTTCTTCAAACCATGAAACAGTGTGTTCTGAATGTGAAACAAAACATGATTGTGTCAAGGCAGCAAAACTTAAAATGGACTATTGCTTTGCTACTTGCATTTAGAACATTTTTTGCAAGTTTTCCTGTCTTGCTAGCTTAATGGGAGAGACATTAAGATATCTGATTCATCTTGATTAGCCTGGATGGGTTGTTGTGGGAATACAATTTAAGAGGAAAGAAGCTATTTTCCATAAGATCTGCTAGAAGAAGAGTGTTTGCAGAAGTATGGCCAAGTTATTTGTGAATATGTGTACGCTATATATCTTGTTGTAATGCTAGTATTATTCCTATCATGAAAAGTACTAGAGATCTTGGGGATTTGTTTACTTTTTTTCATCAGTAGTCACACCCTGTGTGCAAACAAAAACATCGGGAGAAAATAGTGGTTTTGCTATTTATTTATTTCCAGATTGCCAAAATAAAGATGAAAGTCAATCAAGCTAAGGAGGGGGGGGGGGTTTAATGAAAACATTCAGAAAAAATTGTAGAGACATATATTAATTGAAATGAATGCTAAAAAGTTGTTATATTTTTGGTTGGGTATTACAGAGGGATTAATTAACCAAATTACAGAAACCTGTTTTTTTTGTTTTCTGGGAGAACCTTTCTGGTAATAGATGTTATTCTAAATGGATTTTTAGCTTTTGAGGCCATAATTGTATTCTTATTGTTTCTTGTGGACATTTATTTTAATGTTTTTATTAACTATATTTTACACAATTTGAATGGTAGGTAAGCATCCAATGATTACCACCCTGCCACTGTTATGGACCGGGGAGGGGCGGGGGCAGGGTGGATAGGAACCAGCAACTGATTCTTAGTTTCCATTGTTAAGTTTGTTCTGACAGAAACAGAACACTCAAAGCTTTGAGCAGGATTGCTTGTCCTAGAGAAGAATCAAAACATATTTTTTTTCTTTTTTACATTAATTCATTAGAATTAATTAATTCTAATTAATTCATCTTAACACCTGTGTTTTAATTTATTATTTTTATCTGACTTTTACATTGTTTGTGATGTATAAACAGTTTTGTATTCTTCATAATCTACTATATTTTACTGGCCTTTGTAAGGTGCTATACTTTATTGGCTTGTTGTCTGAGAACTGATTTGAGGGAACTGGACCATAAAGTGGGCAAAAAGAAATAAAAGAGCAGATCAGTAGAGTGCGGTCTCCTAAATCTGAAAAGTGAAAGAATACAAGAAAACCTTCATTTGTGGACTTCTGATTAAGTCTTGGCTGACTGAAAATATCTCACAAATGACCAGAGATGACAATCACTGTTTAGAATGAAAGATGAGTGATTAGACTGGTCCTTCCGAGTTCTCTAGAGAAGGGAAAAACGGAAGATGACAATGAGTGTTCCTCTTGAAGTGATCCTAAAAAGAGCCATCTCCCATGAATTTGAGCACCAAGAGCCAAGGAAGATGACATCTTTGTTGTCAGCAATGGCAACGTCATTAAATCCAAAGAAGGTAAAACTCACAAGCTGTCAAATTAAGCTTGCCATTTTGAAGCTATGCTCATAAAGTGGCTATACTGAACATTTTCAAATCTGATTGAAAATGAATTTGGCTGGCATTTAAAATAATATGCAATTGGCAAAAAGCAAAAAAAGAAGAAGAATTTTAATTTAAGAAAGTTTTAAACAGATTGGGAGACCTGAGAGATTTGGAATTTTGGTTATCTTTGCTATAAGATTTGAAAAACAAGTATATAATTAAATAACATACTTGAGGGAAGTGACTGAAATGGAGCTGAACCTACAGTATATGAGGAACTGAGACTTGATAGTTCCAAATGGATGCTAGAGACAATTAAAGTACCAGGCAGAAAGGAATTAAAATGGATATGCTGGTTATAACCATTTCTTACTTTAAAGATTTTTTTATAACTGGATTGAAAAAATAGTAACTAAAATATCAGAAAGGATACAGATTTCAGTGGATAATTTTTTAGAAAATTATGAGAAATTCTCTTTTTTTTTTCTTTAAACATCTACTTGATAAAGATATTACAGTGTTTGAAGAGATGCAAGACAACAAAATAGGTATTACCAAAATGGGAATACAAAGACATATCCAGGAAAGGATCTAGCATTGGAACAGCTGCAACAAGAAATTTGGGGAGATGCCACTTTATGTAAAGAAAAATATTTGAACATGGGACAGATAGGATAAGAAATCCTGGAAGACCCTTCTATGGGATTTGCAATTTAAGTTGGTGAAACCTTTGAAGACTCCACTTGAATGTCAAAGTTTTATAAGAGATCAAATCCTGTGATGCTATCGAAATGATTTAAAGGTTAAGATCTTGAAAAGCAAAAAGAAGAACCATAGTTTGATTATTTGATTAAGGATCAAATTAAGGATTAACGATTTCATCTGGTATTTCTGATGACTTTTTTTGCAGAAAAGATTACAATTCCTGGATTGCATATAGAATAAAATTAGGGTATAGGGGTTTTTTTTTCTTTTATTTGTAACTTTAAAACAGGGTGAAAGAGCATATTAACTTATGCTTGGCATGATGAAGACCACTCCTTTATTATTCTCTGTTAGATTTTTCTTTTCTCTTATATTTTTTCTTTTCCTTTTGTTTTTTTTTTCTGCACCTTCTGAATTTTTTCTTTTATTTATATTTTTTCTAGTTGTATTAGTTTTATAATCTTTATTTTAAAAAAAATTCAAGAAAATTATATTAAAAAAATAAAAGCCTTGATTTCTCCTTACCGTACTTTGAGATTTTGTAGGCAATAGATTTTGGATTGTATATCTAATAACAGCACGTTGTTTTCTTTCTACCAAAACTTGGACTATTTAAAATGGCATGTCAACCCAGCTTTTTGTTCATTGCCTCCGCTTACCCCTGGTTTCCTACTATTTAGCAAAATAGCTTCATTCTATTCGGGCAGGCATTTGTAGCTAATCTTGACTGAACAGTCAATCAGGATTTAGATTGCTTAGTTGTGGACTAATCAGCATCATTTTGTAATCCTTAAAATTAGTCTTCCAAATGTTTTTATAAATTTAACTTTTCTAATGATTTTTCAAGTTTTGTTTAAAAAAGACAAAGTTGCACAAATCTTTAAAATAGCCTGTAAATCACTGCAGGTTTTTTTTTTAAACTAAATTTTAAAGAACATGTCTTCATCATACTTTTTTTAAAAGAGCTATATTGATGCAATGCCTGCAAATTACTGGAGCCTAAGGAAAATAATGTAAATGGTTCATTATTTAGCTTTCTTGCAGTTTGGTTGACATATGATGCTAGTGTTTCCCAATCGCACACTTACTATTTTAAAAGTAATTTTATTGAATAAAGCTGTGAATATTGTCCCCTGGAGCTTTATTTAGTAAAACAGCTCAACTGATGTTTTCTTTTTCACTTTATAAGTGACCTATCAAAATATGTTTAGTTAATAAACAATATTTTAACAAAGTAGTTTTATGCATTCAACCTTGAATAATAAAATATTTTCAATTTCGTATACTGTGGTATGTAATAATATTATTAGAATTTATAACATATAGAGTAATTTGCAGGCTAACTTCACCGCAAACTGTAGGAAAGATATAAGATACAGTTTATAATACAGCTGATTCTTCCATTCCTAGAATCTATAACTCTAGCTATTCAAATGCACCCTAATTCATTTTAAAGAAAGTTAACACCAGGGCATCATTATAATGCATATCGCTACTGTAGCTTCAGAATAGTAACTTATTCTGTATTCATAGCATGAGTTCTACTTATGCCAGGCTCATTGTTTCTTATGATAAGTGATCAATATTTCATTTTGTCTGAAAAAATCGAGTTTCATTTGTCTATTCCTAGTGCCCTCAATAGCATAGCAAAGAAAGAAAACAGGTTGAGGACTCAAACAGCATCAGCAGAATTAGTGTGTAGTATATATTCAATTAAAGTGGTGCTAAAATGATGAAATAAATAATGTAAAAATATATTAATGGACAGAGCGATGAGTTCAAAAGTCACAAAATCTTGTCATAAAAATCCATCTTTATTATAAAAGATTAATTTCAATTTTAAAGAAACTGTAGCAATTAATTGTCTTCAACTTTTACTTCTATAATTCCAACAATTGGAACATTTAAACACTATATTAATATTTTATGCAAGCAGGATGATTATATCATGTGAATATATCTTGTAAGTTTGTCCTTTTTTGTGTAGAAGCCTAAAACCAGAAACATGGAATAAACAGTTCATATTTGGAGTAGGGTTGACTGCATTTTGGAGAGCAATTTTAGACAGAAGGTGAATTGCTGTTCTCTTTTTTTTTAGGATATATTGAGGAAAAGGCTTAACAATGACTACTATTTATGTTATGCTTTTCTTGAATCACAGAGGCATTAAACCTATGGTCCAAACTCATACTAGTTCTGGAACAGCAGTGGGATTGGTGCATGGGATAACATGAGTGGAAGGAGTGGTTAATGTTTATCTGTTCCTCTTTCTAATATTTCCTCTCATAACTGAATAACTAGTTGTATTACAATGTACAGTAAAGGGGAGAAGAGCAAGGCAATTGAAGGTGTACATGAACTAACTTTGATAGTTAGAATGTTTAAAATGGGCACCAAAGAAGTGCTTCTCTCCAGTGTCTGCGGAACAAGACTGATTCAGTTCATAATAGACTTGGGGGACCCTTCATTCTGCCCAAAAGTAGGAATTCACAGCAAAAGAATTAAAATCTGATTTACATGTGCAACAGATGAGACAGCAAAATCTTGAGTTGGTTCTGCTATTCAGAAGGATTACATTTCTTAATTCTCTATGTATCATCCCTGTGCAAGAAAAATCCAATGTCCCAAGTCTTAAACCACGCAAAGGAATAAAGCATATATCTGCTTCCAAAATGGTATCTCTCCTCCCTACCCTGTGGCTTTATCAACAATGTGGATCTAATGGCTCAGAGAAACCTCTAGAAGAGAGCAAGAGTGGTGTTTAGAGTTGGGGGGAGGGATATTTCTCTTGTTGAATAAAAAAATCCTAAAAATACTTCTTTTGTTGAATTAAAAAGCTAGAAAAATTAGAAAAGGAAAAGATGCTTCTAGAATTAGTCCAAATATTTTGGTGGTGGTCCAGAGATACTGTATTCAAAATAAACTAGATTATGGTCCTATTTCATGCTCATGAATGGATTCTGTGAGCATTGTTTTAATGAGCAAGAGAAAAAAAATGTGAGATGCAAGGTTATATGTTTATATAGCCATGGCTCACATGGTCAGTTAAGTAGACCTGGAGTAGGATGTTATGGAAACATTCAAACCCAGCCTATTGATTCTGAAAACTATCTCCAAACTAGCCCAGTTAGAACTTAGAAGCCAGTTTGGAGCCAAACTCAGTCAACCATGTCGGGAATTCCAAATTCTCTTTGTTTTCAAAGCAGGCAAAAGGGGGACTCTCCGATTTATATGTTTTGCGCTATCAGCCTACATAGAAGTTGCAGAAGACAGATGGCAAAAGGGTGGAGTCACAGCTCCATCCCCACTTTATCTGAGGGGCCATTTCTTTTTTAACCACTGAACAAAAGAGGCATATTTGTCTCCTAACCTCCTCCATCTGGGAAGACTCCAGAAATGGCTATTATACAACTCATTGAATAATTTCTGAACTGCCCTGCTGGCAGGTGAGTTAATTACCTCAAGGAGCAGCTAACTTTCAGGTTATCTAATCAGAGTCATAATGTATTTTCAGTTTTCTCTAAGTATTTTTATATGTTTAATATATTTTTAAGTGTTGGTTGCTTAATTTTAGAGTAATCTAATAATTACAAAATCAGGTGATTTGGTTCCTTGACTTTTATGTGCACACAGGTACAACTATCTAAAATGAGGTTGTGCTATAAACTGCCAACTCAACCAGCATGTGAAGCCAAGCATAAACTAAATAATAAACAGATGTGAGTCACCAAATATAGAACATTCAAGTCCTCTGTTGCAAAGGGGCACAAATGAGATGATAGGGTATTAACGGAAAGATGCAATTTACAGGTCAGAATGTAATAGTAACCTTTCACAGTGAAAATTGAAAATTAACCTTTGGAGTATTGGATCATTTGCAACTAATATAGTAGGCTTCTTAAACTTTAAAAAGCATTGCTCTTGTGGAATAAAAAAAATGACATTTTAAACTATATTTATTCTGCTGTTTTCCACCGATAGCAATCTTTTAACAAAATTGTAATTTAGAGATACTATATTAATGCAGTTCTGTGTAAAGCATTTGCCTCCTTTCGGATTTTGCATGAATGTTATCAGAACTTAATGCATTATTGGTTTAAAGAGGGATCTGAGTGAACAATAACACCATAATGGATTAATTTATTTCATACACTGATTCATCCAAATAGCAATATGCCACGATTATTAAATTTATTTGCCTCACATCTCTTGATTCAAAGCAATTCTGAATAGCTTACAGTGTAATAAAAATATAGAAATATCCAGATAATTTTAAATATAAAAACAGGTTAAAATTACAAAAAATTAAAACTTAAACAGAAAACTTTGAAGCAAAGGAATGGGTGGTGCCTTCTCTATCAATGCGCTAGTAGCTTCTTCACAACTCAATGCCAGTCAGCAAGCCATGTTTTAAGGCTTTTCCTGAAGGCTGAAAGAGAGGGGGGCAGATCTTATTTCCTGCAGCAAGATATTCCAAAGTTCAAGAACCTCGGCAGAAAAGACTCTTCTGGATCCCACCAGCAGAAATTCCTTGGCTGATGGAATTGATAGTAGGCCTCTTTTGCCAGCACAAATAGGCCAAAATTATTATCTCCTGGGGTCAGTACTTGCAATCAGACATTTTCCTGTTGCTATTGATTGGACTTTCACATCATTGTATGGAAATTTGGTCTATTCAATTTGGTCAATTCGATTTTAATTCAATCACTTCTGAAGGTTTTTTAGCACAGATGGTTCTTTTTAGACCCTTTCACAATTTTTGTTCAGGTCTAGATGTGTCTGGAGTGTGGCTTGGCTGTTGTAAAATATTGTAATCATTTACTTGTAGACTTGCTTTTCTTGCTGCATGATCTATTTGCATTTTAGCTTCAGATGACAAAGAATTTTATCTCTCACAGCCTACTGTCCATCTTTACATGAAGGATTAATTTGTTTATGATGTAAATTAAATAAGCACCAAACACCAATCTTTTTTTTTGTGTTCAAATTTCATTTATTGTGTCAATAGGATCATATGAAGCTCTTGTAAGGATACACAAAAATTCAGAAAAAATGAAAGGAGCAGATACCTTTCACAGAACTGCATATGAAGTCTTCCAACCTCTTATTTTAGATTCATTTTTATTTCTTAGGTGCTCATATTAATCTGGCCCCACAAATAACTGAATAAAGGGTTATTCCTTTTTTTTATTCACCACTGGTATCTATGAGGAGAGAAGTCAAAAACAATATAACAGATGCAGTGTTGCAATACAAACCCAGTGCAAAAAGCAGGGCTTGAATTGCAATGCTAGTTCTTCCACTATCTTACCTTTTTAAACTTCCCTCCACAGCTGCTGCTGTTAGTAGTATTTTCCATATCCTGATACATATTTAGTGACTATTCATGAAGGAAACTAGTTAAAAAATTCTGAGCCTTTCTAGATGAGCCATTTTATAGATGCTTTTTCTGTGTCTTTAAGAAAATATATATGTGCTGTACCTATGTAGGTATATATACTCACCAGATATCTACATTCTGAGTTTTATTTAAAAAATTTAATTCAGTGTTGTTTTGTGAACATATTTCATCTCTCTATTCCCTACAGTTTGCTGATTATTTTAATTTTGAATCTGGGCCTTTGTGAATTGCGACTTCTAACAAATTGCTTTACTTAAGGATCTTTGTGATTTTCCTTGCAGAATAAAAATAAATAAATTCCCACCTCTGTCCTTTAGTACAGGTGTTCCTCAGGTTATGATTATTTGTTCAGTGACTTTCTGAAGTTATGACAGTGGTGCGTGAATAGTAGTTACGAGCAGTCCTCAAAATTCCTGTCAGCATCCTCTTGCAGTCATGTGATCAAAACTTTGGCACTTGGCAACCTGCCTACATTATTATGAGTTATTACCAGTTGCAGTATTCCATAGTCACATGAGCAAAAGGACAGCAGTGCAGGCAAATAAGTCCCATCATCAGGTGTAAGGCGCAATTACCCATATACTGTGGGACAGACCAGAGAGGCAGCAGTGACTCCTCGGGCAAAGAAGGTAGTTGTGTGGAAAGTGCTGTTTAGGGGCCACGGAACTGGAGGAAGAGTTGAGGACATCTCAGAAGCACAGTATGTTCTGCTCAAGTTGAAAGTGCTCCCGCAGAATTGCCCTGCAGACTTCAGTGAGAAGTAAAGGCAAGCCCAGCACTAACAGAATCTACTCTTAGGCCCTCTGCTTGGTTGGCCTAGCCTTCCTCCTGCAAAGCCTTGTGAAGGACCAGCAGTTTCCAGTATGATGAAGGCTGCAGGCCACTTCTCCAGCTGTGCCTCCAGGAAACCCTCTTCCTGGAAAACCATCATCACCTCTCCTGTCTCACCTGGCAATACTGTGCCACACTCGCTGGCCTGTCCCACTGCACTCTCCACAGTCTGCATGCTATCACTCCTCACATCAATGATGGAAAATGGGGGTCCTCCATCCACATCATTGTCCTTCCATCTTCATTGGCTCCATCCTGCTGCTTCCATCCTGCCCAGCAAGCTCCAATTAATAGACAAGGCTCGGCTGTGCTTGCCACACACATCCTAGGGCTATCACCCACTGCTTGGATTCCATGCAACAGCTGCAGGAGTGAAGCAGCTGGAAGTAGTGGTGGCAGAGGCAGTAGAGGTAGGCAGTGGTGTGCAGGGTGGCCAAAAGACAGTGATGATGAAGGAGATAGAGAGGTAAGGAGAGTTGAAGCAGAGGTAGCTTGCTCAGGACAAGAAAACCATGAAGGACTGCATTGTTCTGGCCTAATGACTACAATCTGAACTGCTAGGAGTGCTGTCACTAAGTGCCATGGTCCTGTGATGTTTTACTTAACAACCATTTCACTTAGCAATGGAAAGTCCAATCTCTATTAGGTTCATAAATCAAAGACTACTTGTAATAGTCCAGAGCCACCTTATAGGGGAGACAAGCAGCATAAAAAATTAATTAATAAATAATACAAATGTGTACATTTTGCTTAATATCTAAAAGCTTTTCAATTATAATAACATTTTTATTATTTAATTTTATCTGCATTGAACTCTTAATTTGGATCAAATTCATATGCACATTTGTTTATTCAGTTTTAATTCATCTGAACCTGAATGCTGTTCTATGCCAGATATGCAGTCAGATAGACAATATAATGGCAGACTTGAGCAATATATTTCTGAAAATTTTTCTCATGCTAATACATACTAGTTCAATATAGTATTGAATACCAGTTCAATATAGTATTAAATCTTATAGCTCCTCAAATGTAGATTTTACTGTCCTACTTTGAACATAAAGGAAGAAAGCTAATATCAGGGCACCCTCACAGCCAATATTTAGGGTATGCTGTGTTAGGAAAAATATCCATAGTAAAAATTGGGGTTGAAATGACAAGATTTTACAAAGTATGTCAAAAATGATGTTTTCATTTTTATGGTATTAGAATATGAATGAAGCTAAATGCTAGAGAAGTGCTTTGAAAAAAAGGCAGTTGCAAATTTTTTATTTTACACAAAATTAAATTATATGATATATTCTTATAGCTTTATTTAGTTAAGTCTGCCAATTTTAACTTCTTTAAAAGGGAATTATATAAATTTGTAATGATAAGACTACTAATGGTTATACTGGTTTTTTTCCCTAGTTAATTATTTGTTTGCTGAGGTTTATGTGCTGTTCCAATGCAACAGGATTCTGAAGAGCTTACATTTTCTTCTTACAATAAAAGGATTAAAATACCAAAAAAGTATAATAAAATGAGAAACAGTAATCAAAATGGCAATACAAAAGTTACTAAAACAGAAATTAAGGTTATGAGAACAAAGCGTCCAACCACAGCCCAGTAACTTTTACTGGATCTCCTCCTAGGGCTTTCTTAAAAAGCCTTGTTTTAATGGCTTTCCTGAAACATTTAACAGTGTGGGAGCGAATTTGATTTTGAGTAGTAAGCTATTTCAAAAAATGAGAGGCTACAAAATTGAAGATTTGACCTAGAGCAGAGGTGTCCAACCTTGGCAACTTTAAGAGTTTTGTGGACTTCAACATGCTGCCTGGGGAATTCTGGGAGTTGAAGTCCACAAATTACCAAGGTTGTGCATCCCTAACCTAGAATGTTCATGAAATGTAACAAACAAATAATACATCTGTGATAATACAATAAGAAAGTGATTAAAATAAAGAAAGAATAAACAATTAATAAAAAAGAAACAGAAGGAGAAAAAAAGAAGGGGGATAAAAATCAGGATTGAATTTTATTTTTATAGTGATATAAAATGGTCACTGGTGATATATTGTCACTCACATCAGGGATAAAAAATTTTGCTGTTATACATCAATTGACAAAATGTACTTTGTCTACAGTAGTTGCTTCTGTCCAATCGAAATTGGGAATGATACAAAACACAATAGTTATTGGTTGTACTGAATCTATCACCATTTCTATATTGTATTCCTTTTTATTTGTTGATATTTTACTGTGTTCATCTTGATTTACACAAGGTATATTTGACTATTGTATTTTTATCTAGGTAGCTTTGGTTCAATGGACAGAAAGTGTTGGTCTTACTTTAGTGAATAGGGATTTGACTTCAATGCAACTGAAAACCCCCAGTGGACAGATTCTGACATACTATATTCTGCAAATTTTCCCTTTCACATCAGAGAGCAAGCGAATGGGAATCATAGTGAGGGTATGTATTGTTAATATTTTCTTTTCTCATTGGAATCCTGGTGAAAATATCTCATCATGTACATATTTATAATATAAGGACTAGAAGAAAACATAAATGTCCTC
>JANHGC010001416.1:138669-150164 GCA_027560395.1 Boaedon fuliginosus | reverse complement strand
GATAAATCAGCTGGAGAGGGAAAGGAGGGAGGGTGTTTTCCAGCTTTAAAAAGGCAACCCGAGGCGGGCTGCGGCGCGTCAATAGAAAAGCCCGACACGGGATTCTGCAAACTTCCCTGAGAGCAAATTAAAAGCCCCGGTGTCCAATTAAGGCGCCCGCAGAAAGGGAGCGAGGCGCGCGCGCCCTCAGACTTCAAACTTCCTCGAGTCGGCGGCCGGGCGCGCGCTCTTCCCTTCTCCCGGGAGCCGGAGCCCTCGCGCGCCGCCTCTCCTTAACTCACCCTCCACCACCCCCCGGGCCCGCTTCGGGACGCCTCCTGGAGTGGGGCCGCTGCCTCTCAGCCCAGCGCCTCTTAAAAAAAACTTCGTTCCGAAAAAGTCCTCCAATAAGCAACGGCCGCCGCCGCCGCCGCCGCCTGGCCTTTCCAAGGCTGCGGTTGACGGGGCAGCGCCAACCTCAACTCTGCCCTTTCTGTCCTGAGAGGCGCCGGGTTGGCATAAGCGGGACGTTGGACCGAGAGAGACGTTGGACGAAAGCGGATGCCCGGCGGGGATCCTGTTAACTCCGAGCCGCTTTCGCGCCTCCAGAGCCAGCCGACGGGGTGAAAGAGAAACTTGGGCTCTGCTTCCAGCCGCAGCGCAAGCAGAATGAAATCGGCCGAGGAAGGTAAAAAATAAAAATAAAAAGTCGCCCTTTGCCTGAGCCTGGCGCTATATCGCTCCCTCTGGCCGGCCGGCCGGTTTCCCTCTTCTTTTTTGCCTGACGTTCGCTCGCCCCGCTTCTGAGCGCAGGCTGAGGAGAGCCGCACTGGGGGAGGGTGAGGGGGGGCAGCCGGGGAGGACTGGCCGGCCGGGTCGTGGCGCTGGCGGCCGTACTGGGGAGGAGGGAAAGCGGTGTCCCCCTGGTGTTTCCCCAAAGCCGCCCCGAGGTTCGCCTCCTGCGACGTCTTGCCAATAGGTGTCTCCTCCTCCCCGCGGCTGTTGGCGAGTCCCTCGGCGAAGAGAGACTGCCTCTCCCTTGCAGTTTGTGTGGGGCGGTAGTGGTACCTCGGGGTCCCGCGGGATGGGCGATATTGCCCTCATGTGGGTGAGGCGCGGGTAGGTGGCTTGGATGCGCGACCGAAACCGGCGAAATCCCGTCGGAGGGCAGAGCGGCAGCCAAAGGAATCCCTGGAGCCAGTGGGACTTTTCGTTGTGCTGCTGCCGGCCTGCCCCGCTCCTCGTACGTGTCAATGCCTCACAGAGTTACTAACAGTGTGCAGAATTCATTCCAGCCCATCCAATTACTTGTAACCACTAAATGCTAACATTCTATAGCGCAGGCTGGACTATGATGAAATGCCTTTTTTTTAAAAAAAAAGCTTTGATAGAGCACACCCTATAATTTAAACAGCTTGTAATGTTTACCCCCCCTCCCAAAAAAAGTTCTCTTTTAGAGTCAAGGAACAGTCGGAAACCTCAAAAATGGCACCGGTCCCACCCACCCTCATACGGTCTGCTTTATTGGTTGGGTTATCTTAAAAAAAATCCGTTTTTTTTTTGTTTACTAGCTGGTGTTTCAGCCATCCTGACTGTGAAGCCTACTTTTCTGGTGTGACTGCTCATGTCCTCACGAAAAGGGTTTTTTATTATTATTTACTGTTGCACAGAAGCAAAGGGAATGCCTCTTGCTAGGTTTTATTAAAGCAATTCAGATGTAAACACCTCTGTCAAGGTGTCTACAAGATAGATTGGAATAACTGGGTTTAAGCAAATAGGCAGCCTGATCACATTCATCCTGACAATGCTGCGCACACGCTATAATGTTGATACTATCTCTTTGGAGAATCAGTTTTTATTAGAATTTTGAATTCAGTAGAAGTATAAAAATTCAAAAAAAAACAAAAAGAGAAGACAGGAAAAAAGAAAAAAGAATGGAAATTAGAATTATGACTTCTGCTCTTTTTTCTATCAAGTAGTGTCATTGTGATATCACTTCGATTTGCTGTGGACACCTATCCTTTCATACCATAAGTTGAAAAAAATCAATTTCCCTTCCTATAGTACAGAAAGTGTATAATAAACATTGAATGACATCATTTTGCATTCTTGCATAGAAAGATAAGCAAAACCAGAATGCATTACTCCATTAGCAGAATTAATACTAGTTACTGAGATATGTGAAGAAGTTTTGATGTCCATATACCCAAAAGTTTTGTGTTGCTTACCATAAGTGCAGCGTGTGGAATGGGACAGGCCTAAGGTCAGATCCATCTTTTTTAATTATCTTAAGAGGTACAGAAAAGTCGTATTTTCATTGTTCAGGGAATACTTCTGTTTGGAAAAAAATAAATGCTTTGAGCGGTCTCTGGATGAGAAAATGGATTATAAATTATATAAATATAATTTAGAAATGACTTAAAGCATCTGTCTGTTCACTGTACAAAGTCATGAAATCCTTTCCTTGTGGATTTCCCAGATAAAACATTGCACTCCAGACATGCTAAAATTCCACAAATAATGTGATCCTATGCATATTTAGTAGGGAGAACTTTTGGACCCACTTGAAGTCACTCCTGAAATGTTGAGGTTTTTTTAAAGCTTGACATAGTAGTATCCCATGTGGCTTGAACATGTTGTGTGCATGAAGAAGGACCCTCATACCAGGGCTTCCATTCAGCCAGAGTAAAGTCCCTCCAAATGTCTTCACACCCTAATACTTATTTTAAAAGATTTCTTGTGAGGAGAGGCAGATACTATCCAGAAGATGGAGATGCAGTCCTGGCTGAAATCCAAGATAACATGTTGGGTTCCACTGCAAGTCTCTTTTGGTCAAAGTGTCAGATAGGCAGCATTACAGGTACTCTGTTTCTTGCACCAGTATTTTTACTATCTGAGTTGTTTCCTCCACAATTAGATGTAATTATGCAGAATCAGAAAACATTTGAAGGCCTTCATTTGAACTAATTCAGGCCTTTATGCACTCCATTGCAGATTCTTGTTTCTATCTGTCCTTTTGGGTCGGGAGAAACAGCCTGGTCTGACTTCAGCCACTGCATTGATGGCTGTGGACATGTTTACCAATCTTAACCAAAAACATCAGGCAACTTAAGCAAAACGAGGCACTTCCTCAAAAGGAGAAATCAAACCTGAAGGTCTAGCCCAATGTGGGCCTCTGGGAGGAAGAGCAGATATTTAGTTACTAAAGTCCATGTGGTTCAGAGACATTTGTGGATGAAGAAGTGTAGATTGGCCTATGACTCCTAAGTTCTTGGAAACCCTGACGTTTTCTGTCATATTTTGGGTTGATAACAGAAACTAAAACAGGAGTTAATGATGCTGCCCTGTTTTCCTTTAGAGAAGTCTGTGCCATTTTTAAGCTTTTTAAAAAGATATCTTAAAGAATTTTACAAGTCCATGTAGCTTGTTTATTCTTTCTTGCTCACAAACATGCATCTAGATCAGAAGATTGCATATAAAATATGTCTATGTTTTGTTTTGTTTTGATTTTATTTCACTTAGGCCCGATCCCATCTGATGAAATTGCCGCTTCTGTGTGGCTTCAATGGGGCAGTCCACCCTGTGTGACCAGCTACCTGCGGTTGCATGGGAAGCCTTTCTTAGAAGCCACATATTCCAAGATCAGGTCTTGTCTGCTCTAACAGTCTAGTCTTATGTACTATGTGGTTCATCTAGCAGTGATTGATTTCTTTTAGGTGCCACGTTAGAATTAGATTGTCCAGACTTTTAGATATGCTTCTTTGTGGGATCCCTGTTTCATTTAGCTAATCATTGGCATTGTTGTTTCATTTAGCTAATCATTGGCATTGTTGTTGTTGTTAGTCGCGATCCATCGCGACCCCATGAACAACGTACCTCCAGACCTTCCTGTCCTCTACCATTCCATTTAAGCTCACGCTGACTGCTTCAGTGACTCCATCCAGCCACCTCATTCTGTGCCGTCCCCTTCTTCTTTTGCCCTCAATCTTTCCTAGCATATTTTGACATTTTCTGAAGTTTTTAAATTTCCTATTGTTTTATCTGTTTCATTATATTTTATGATAGCCATCATGTTTCTGGATTAAAAATTGGGACATAGGTCTGAAAATGTCATTAATTGATTTACTACTTTGTGCAGCTAGAAATTACTGTTTTCCTCATTACAAAATCTCTGTGCAAAAACCACCCAACCTTCTATAGAGTAGATACAGAAAAATTTCAGAAGATAAAGATGGACTGAGAAAATTTTCATCCTGACTCATGGAGGCTTGCAGTGCTGAAACATAGGACATGTTAAGGAAAATCTGAAAAAGGACCACAAGAAAGAGAGGGGGACTGCATATACTGTCAATTAACTACTTTTTAACAAGCTAGAAGTTGTACGTAATATGTATTATATGTCTTTTACATTCCGTGGACAGTTTTCATTGTGAAAGATCAATAATAGCAGAAAGAATGCTACTATAATTAAGCCTTACTAAAGTTCTGAACTTGAGAGAAAATTAAACACAGATAAAAGTACATTACATATATACTTGAAATGATTTATGGTTTTTGTGTAATAGGCACCACATTTCCAGTTGTTTAGTGGATTTTTTTAACCACTGGTTTATCTTCCTATAAGCTTTAAAGCAGGCAATCCAATGAATTATCTATTATGGAAAAGCCCAAATGAGCCCAAAGCAGTTCTGAGCAACTTTGATGAACTGTGAGAGACATTCAGTTTCCAGATTCAGGGAGAATCAGCTGGTGCCAAGAGAAATATCAGCAGGATATATTGATAGTAAAGTTCTGTTTTGGTTTGTAAGTCTTATGAATGTGCTCCATAAAAATACTTCTCAAATGAATACCTGTGGAAGAGAACAGATAACAAGATCTCCATTTGCTTTGCACTATAATACCATAATTGTAACATTTTGTCATTAGCCATATGAGTTAAGCTTGATGGGAATTGTCCAAAGCTCTTGGAAGGCATCAGGTTGTCAGGCATCAGGTTGTCATTATGGTCTGAACTGTATTCTCTCTTGCATAAAAAAAATGGTTGGCCAGTAAGCCGTATTCCTCTTCAGAATGTCCTATACCTTATGTAGGCGAACTTCTTGTACTATGTTTCCACTTTGATAAACATTATATCATTTTGATAATGATATTGTGATAATAATAACAAAATAAAATAATATAAAATATAACTAAATAAAATAAAAACTGACAGCAAAAGCCACCTTTGCAAAGCAGCTGAAGAAACAGTAGACCATTTAGTTAGCTAGAAGATTGCATGGACTGAACAGTGGCATAACATTAGCTGCTTCGAGTTCCCCTTGATCGGGGAAGAGAAGCGGGGTATAAATCTAAATGAATAAATAATAAAGTAGCAACAATGGTGTAGTGCAGTAGTGGTGAACCTTTTCAAGTCTGCATGCTGAAAGCACGTGCGTGTATACCCACGCCCCCTCCGTGCATGCACACAAACCCTGTGCATGTTCACATGCGTCCTGTGCATGCGCAAACACCACATCCTCAGTGTGCAATCTTCCCTCTTCCAAAAAACCGCTGATCGGCGCTGCCACACCGATCATCTATCACTTTGGAAGAGGGAAGAAAAGGCAGTTATAGAGCCGGGGAGGGCCTTTTTGCAAACTGAAAATTGCGGGAGGCATGTGCGCATGTGCACATATTCTGTAGAAACTTAGACTAATAAGATGGCTGGTAAGTAAGGTACCATAAGATTTTAACTTATGCACCAGAGACAAATTCCTTGTCTGTCCAATCACACTTGGTCAATAAAGAATTCTATTCTATTCTATTCTATTCTATTCTATTCTATTCTATTCTATTCTATTCTATTCTATTCTATTCTATTCTATTCTCCATATTACTCTGAAATGGCTTAAAATTATCAGTTATCCTTATGGCTTCATATCCATTATTAGAATTTTCCAGTTGATACATATTTATTTTGTCAGATACTCCGATCCCACATTTTTATCAAAGAACTGAAGGCAACTTGCATGGGAATCTTCCTTTATTTTATCCCCATAACAAATATGAAGATGGTTGGATTTAACTTTGGTCGTAGTTCAATAATAACTTGCTATGCTGGCTCAATTTCCCTCAAAAAAGAAACTTGTGAATCATCAGTCTGACTCATTTACATCTGATCAGGCTATTCCCAGGTGTCCAATCATGAGCTCGTGAGCATACTGGATTTTCCCCCCAGAGTGCTTTGGAATGCAGAACTTTATATGTATGCATGTGAGCAAGAACTGGCTAAAAGATTATCTATTAAAATATTAGGCAAATAAGTCTGTCAACATCACACATGCAACATCTCATTTCTCAGCATCTTTTCCCTTCAGGACATATGCATACATACACATACCTTCCAGTAATCAGTATAGTACTGTTCCCGTTTACATTAATTTTCAACCATTGTGTCAGATATTTTACTACCAGTTCCCACTGCATTGTACAAGGATGTCACAGGAAATGACAGTATGCACTAACACTTCACAATTCTTCCTATATTCACTGATCTCAAAATACTTCCAGCTTTGAGGGCCAGTTCTTGGTTAGTGTTCTATGGCACGCTGCTTCCTTCCCCCTTGGCTACATTCACTGAGTATAAATTTCAAAGTCAAAATTTCATTTTTCTCCTTATCCTATAGAAAATCTAACAATGGTCTCCAAGCCACAAGAAATTTAGTAAAACTGTTGTCTCTAATCAAAGCAGTCAGTTTTGCCATCTCAGCTAGCTTCAGTTTCAAAACTCATTCTTCCATTGTGGGAATACGCTCCTCTTTCCATCTTAGAATATCCTTGCAGCCAATGTCAGGTATAAAAACAAAATCCCATATTTCCTTTCCACCTTTTTTATCAACCATCCCTAAAAGAAAAGCTTCAAGTGTCAATTTGATACCCATTTTCAAAATTGGATACATATCTGATGCCAAAAATTCTTAGGCCTCTTAAGTATTCACCAAAGATAAAAAGTACCTTTGGATTAATTTACATACTCTTCAATGGAACTTCCAGGATAGATTACAATCAAACAAATGAACAAAATCCGACTCCAAGATAAGTTATACACAGTGTTGCTAGTATATTACAAAACCTGGGATAATCTTGGTTGACACCAAAAGCATTCAACAATGTGGCACCAGACATCTTTCCCATAGGAAGCATTCTAGAAATAAACATCACACTTTCTAGTCCTTGACTTACAACTATTTGTTTAGTAAGCATTCAAAATTATAACAGCACTGAAAAAATGACTTATGACCATTATTCACACTGATGACCGATGCAACACCCTGATGATCACGTGATCAGATAGTTGGCAACATTTATGTGTCATGGGGCCATGTGATCACTTCTTGGGACCTTCTGACAAACAAAAGTCAACGACGAAGCCGCGATCACTTGAAAACTGTTACTAACTTAACTGCAGTGATTACTTAACAGCTGTGACAATAAAGATCGTAAAATGGAGCAAACTTCACTGTCTTGCTTAGCAACATAAATTTTGGGCTCAGTTGTGGTTGTGAGTCAAGGACTACCTGTAGTTGTCACTCCCTTTACTTTGTATCCTAGAAGCACAGATGAGCTCAATGAAGATTATTTCAATGATGGGCAAGTTGAAATAGGAATACTGTAGAACTTCCTGCTGTTTTTCCAAACTTTCTGGAAGGCGTTCAGATTGTGGGCCAAGAGGGGGGAAATTATTTAAATGCATGAATTGCAGTTACTGTATGCCAATTAATTAAATAGAAATTTAATTACATTTAAAAATTTACATTTAATTATATTTAAAGTTTGATTTATTAATCCTTCCTACTTGTTTCCAACTTGCTGTATACTTTGAATGTCCTTAAAAAAATATTCTTATCCCAATTCCACATTGCTTTAAAGATAGACATTGCATGCATGTACTGATGAAAAACTGGGGTAGTTTTTTAGTACTGATGACTACTAACTTTTGGGGTTATTACTATAGACAGCCAAGTTCCTCTTAGTGTCTATAAACCGGAGACTGCAGATTTCCTCATAGAAATCGGATCAATATAGCCTCACTTGGATTATTCTTTCTGTCATATTGTGCCTAGAGAATTGTGGTATACCAAATTATTTTAAAATAAATAAGCAGAAAGAAACTGTTTCCACCACAATGAGACAAGAACTATTGAGGTTGGGGCAAATTTTACTTGCTTATTAAAATCTGGTTGTGTGTCACTGTCTACCCTTCATTCAGGTTTTTACTATCATATCATTTATGGTTAAGTGATTTATGAATTAGGTCTATCCATGTCCAGTGTTGAGTTTGTAAACATTTTTATTAAGTCGAAAATATGAGATCAGAAATAGGCAACCCGCAACCCCAAATGTTTGCAATCTGAGTTCTTTCTTGAATCTTTTGCTCTTGTTTTCACCATAGGCTATAGCTATGATGAATCAGAAAGCAGATTATTTTCCAGTTCAGCTGCTTCACCAACCATGAATAAAATTGCGCACTGGGGGTGGGAACTCTGTCTCTTCCAGGGATGCTCAGATTCCCCCTTCTGAAGTGAGGTCACCATCATTTATCCATAATTTTTGGTTGCCTTAAAGTATGGCATTGACTTCATTTCAAAACCAGGGCAGAATAGTAAAGATAGAGCAACACTGGCTGGAGAACACCATTTTTGTGCTCTCTCGTTGGCCAGCTAGAGGCAGTACTGATCTACTCATGAGAAGCAATCATGAGGTACTTCGTAGGAGAATGAGAAAGATGCTGGAAGGGTAAAAATCAAGGATATCTATAAATATAATTAAATAAATATTTGCCAAGAAGATAGAACAGATCTGCTGTTAATCTGCTGGAAGCCATTGTGATAAGAGCCAGCATTTACCAACATATTCATTTTTATATTTGTATTCATATAATATTGAATTACTAGATGGGAAACCAGGAAGAGCCATTTGATGAAATAGGATAACTATTGCAGAAAATGTTGGGAGGAGATGAGAATAATGGGTTTCACGGAAAAATGATATTTTCCTGATGATGGACTTTTCAGGTCTCAGACTGGAAATGGGATTCCCATAGTCTACAGAGGAATACCATTTCCATCATTAAAAACATTTCTTTGAAATACAGCCTTTGTGATCTGGGAGCTCCACAGTCCTAGCTTCTGGAATGATGAGGTCATTTGCATGCGGCAGACTTTAAAACTATTTTGGCAAACACAAAAGCATTATGTCTCACAGAATTAAAACCTTGTCTGTTACAAACTTTATTTTTAATTAGCATCAAAACACTGAAATGACTGCTTCTAGTTAAAAACACATGTAAATACATCCCAAAACCATATACTAAGCACTGCTCTACTAGACAACTTAGTTTTTGTGGAACAAGTTAAAAATAAATGTATACTGTTACATCCTATTTGTGCATATCAAAGAAAATGAATTTGTGTGTGTGTGCGTGTGCGTGAGAGAGAGAGAGAGAGAGAGAGAGAGAGAAATTAGAAGTGTTTTGTTTCTGTATTTGGGGTGTCAAAACTAAAATAATAAATGGGAACCATCATAAGATTTTTTTGATTTTTTTAATAAAGCTTTAGCATAATTAAATTTTCAGCTCCCTTGGGACCAAGTCTCATAGATCTCAGTGGGATTTATTTCTATGTAAACACATATAGAATTGCAGCATAATAAAAGAAAATGAACTTCAGGTCTGTCTCAGCTCATTGGTTTAATTATCCTGGATTTTCATCTCAAAGTTAGCATACTTTTAGTGTAAAGGTCTGACTTAGTACATTGGAATCTATATTATTGATACATAACATACATGAACATTTCCTATAGAACTTTATTTTTATGAAGTTTTATAACAATTATAGTGAGTGGTATTGCAAGTGAGTAACATATGGTAATAATGGTAATTGCGAAGTTTCTGCCATTTTTTTCCAAGACTTGCGAAGAGTAGCCCAAAATCAAGTACATTTGTGTAACAGACTTGAAACTAATACTTTATGATTAGCTTACTTGGAAATTGCAACCTAGTAGCTGATTTCTAAATTTTCAATGACATTGTACTTATTGTTGCAAATAATCCCCCCCACCATCACCCCTCATGAATAAACCTGGTCTTTGCATTTATGGCAGTATCTAATTGATCGTAAACAGGGCCAAACCTAATCTGAAGGCTGTAAACTTGCCTGGAAAATCAGAGTCAACATCACTGGCAAACCACTTCTTTATTGATGCCAGTCTAGACATCAGGAGTTGATACCTGAGTTTTCTGATCAGGGTGATCTAAGAAATTGAAAACCTTCAGCAGTTAGAATTTTGTCTGTCGGGGGTGTGAAATAGAAACCTCATCATTACTTCTCCAAGTGAGGTTTTTTTTCCACACTTTTCAGCCAGTTCACTTCTTCACCTCCTGCTTAACCTCTGTATATCTTGGAAGATGATTCTTTATGACATAGTTTAATGTTTTTACACTTTGTAGGAAGTTGGGCAATTATGTTTGTAGTTTTCAAAGTCCTCATTTACTTGTGCTTGATAGCAACAGAAAGATTCCAGAAAATGAAGGGAAATGAGAAAATATATTTTCAACAAATATAAAGATGGAGGAAAATTAAATACCCATTGGAAACCACACAAGATTTCCAAGCTTTGTTAAAAAGCTTTCAGGCAACATTTTCAAAAGTTCATAGCAGTACACATAAAAGTGAATTTGATGTATTAATGTTGACTTCATCATGGCAAATTTTCCAATTTGTGTAGTAAGCGGAGACTAGCAAAGCTGGGAAATGCTAACTCTGAGCAGGAAGGGTCTCTGTTTCAGGTGAGCTTTGAAGAGATGAAGGGCCAGCTCCATTTTGGCCTTTGTTCTGTTTGGTTTATCAGGTAGGATAACCTCAGGGTAACCCGAGGAGGCTTTGAAAAGCTGAAAGAAATAGCTATTTTCCATGAATGTGGAGCTAGCATTATGAATTGACAGCAAACAAACATGAACTATTATTGTTACCTTTGGATTTATTTTTTCTATCTATGTTTTCTACTGTAATTACCTCCTCCTGACCAGGAATGCATCCTGGGTCTGGGCTAGCTAGGGAAGGACAAAGAAGAGAAGAAAGCTGATTCCATTTCCTCTTCCTGAAAGACAGGGATGGGGGAAGGATTTAAGAAAGGATTGGCTCTCTCCCACTTCTGTAGTCACCATGTTGTCACTTCATTTTTAGTCTCTGGGACTATCTTGTAAACTAGGACAAATCTCTCTAGTTGTCAATGCATATTGTTACATTTCAAAGCCATGATAGGGTAGGTGTGTGTCTCTTCATTTGGCTGAGTGAGTTTGCTGAGTTCAGCCCCACATTCAGATCACTGAGCACCACTGTTGACATAGTTAGGTGTTATCACATGTGCACATACTGTATATTACAGTGTGGACAGCAGATTAAGTTCCCTATTAAGCAAGGTGTAATCCACAATCTCAAGCTTCACTGATTGTCTAGGACAGTCAGGTGTCTTAACAT
>JANHGC010001416.1:121865-134967 GCA_027560395.1 Boaedon fuliginosus | reverse complement strand
TGCTGTCTTGATATTGTGTTTGTGGAGGATCTTGCTGATTCTGTCTGTGGTGCCTTTTATGTATGGGAGGAGGGCTTCACCATTTTCTTGTTCTCTGTCTTGGATTTTAGTGGGTGCCATCCTTCTTACCATCCTAAGAAACTCCAAAGACAAGATTACATACATACATACATACATACATACATACATACATACATACATACATACATACATACATACATACAGTATAACCCAGTATGTTTCCTTCCTAACCCAGACTGCATTGGGCATTTCGATGGTAGGTTGCACTGCACTCTGAGCATGAAATTTCCATATTACAACGCAGCTGACACAAAGAAGATGTGCAGTTTTATGTACCTAATTCATATACAGTAACTTCAGATTCTCTATTGTGAGTCAGAACTCCTAAGAAGGGTTTTTTAAAGGTTGCCTTGGCTATAGTTATTGAGCTGGAACTTTTCAGTATTAGTACTCCAACAAAACTAACTTTTTTAAAACTCGGGGTGTGGTCCAAATTCACTTTTGGGAGTTGTGGAATCACAGAGTTGGAGAATGAGTGATAATAACCTAATCAGAATATGATCGGTGCAATCAGGCTGGAAAATAATTGAACAATATACATAACTCTGAGAATGCAATAGATAATAGCTTGTTTTATGGCTACTCTGTTGTAAATGAAATAGATTTTTAGTCAGGCTCTCCTTGTCTGCTTTACAAGAGCCCTATTCAGAGGTTCCAAATCCTCCAAATATTACCGTAAGTGTGAATGGAGTTGTCTGTTCCAATTTCATCTGCCAAGTACTGCTGCCTTCTACCAGCTGGGAAGGTATGGAGTAGAAAAACGGAGATAATCCTAATTCCATTAGCCCATGGATTTTTCCTTATTATTTTATTCTATTTTAGTGTATTTAAAAAAACCAGGAAAGTGCACTTGTCATTACCCATAAAATATTATTTGACTAGGAATGGTACAGGAATTGAATATACATATATTAATTGCATCCACATACACACTTTATAAAATGCTACAGTGCAAAAGTACTGTATAGGTTTGTTTGTATCCCACTTTCTTTACCTTCTTCGATGGATACCTCTTTCCTGACTATTATCCATTGTAACTACTTTAAATTAGAGAAGACACAGTGCTGTTCATCTAAAAACTGCTCTTGTGTTAACTCCTGTACAATAGATTTAACATTTCCCAGATTTTATGCCATGAAGGTAAAGAGCCTTCAGCAATGCAACCATTATCCAATAATGTTTATTTCCTGGGATAAATACATGCTATTGACAGTATACCGACAAGTATGACTGTGGCTGTTAGAAGAAATGTAATTTTAGACTTCTTCAGATATATATCAATTTGTCCTAAATATGCCTTTATCCATGTATGAGACTGTGAATCTCCCTGTAATGCACACCAATCTTTTCTATGTCTTCTTTGGGGGAATGAATAAGGGTATCTACCTTCTCATAGGAAAGTAACATTGTCCACAAAGAAACTGTGTTATAGTGTGTAAGTTGAGGGTGGCAAAATGTGATTCTGATCTGCTCCTGGGAACAATTTCAGGAGTTGGTAAGTGTGTGAAAAAGGTTGAAAGTGCTTTCCTTCCCTGTATGAATTTTGCTTCCATTTCTTCTCATAATGACTGACATTCTGTGTGGGTTTTTGGTTGAGGGTAATCTTTGAGTCATTTCCTGCTTTCTGTGCAGGTCAAAATATTCTTGCAAACAGTGTATAAGCAATTAGGCCTCAGTATTTTAGAATAGTACCTACAATGGGTTTAGATGGAATGCCAAGCTGGAAAGAGAAAAAGGCCTGTTTTATTTGTGCTGCTCCACACCTGGATGTTAATGGCCATCTTTTTGGTAAATAATAGGCGTATAATAGGTGTTGAATGTACTAATGGTGTTAACGTGGAAAAAAAGGAGAAGAAGCACCAAACGTCATGGAGCTACTTCTGTAGCAGCTGGAGTAATATTGTAAGCCCTTTGTCAACATTGTCATTTAACTAGTAGAGGAACATTGGAGTTCAGTTGGGAATAGAGCCATGCTCATTAATGGAGCTTTTCCGGATCTCAGTGTATATGTTAGGGGAGAGACATCGCCTGGAGCAATTGCCTCGGGAGGGGGGCAGGAGGGAGAGGAAGGAAGCAAACATTATATGTAGAGGAAATGAGAGGATGCCTTGCCTTTTTGCTTCAATCACTCAAGAATTCTTAAAAAGCAACTGAAGCCGAAGGCATGTTAAAACTTGATGCAGGGTTGATAACAAAAAATTGACATGCGAATGGTTGGAACAGTGGAAATGGCAGTATATTGTTTGTAACAGATTAAAGGCCACTACTTTTATGAATACTTGGGATTGTTATAATTCTTATTCAGACTTTCTGGAGAAATTGTGTATATGCATACAGTATCATATGCACATGGAAAATAAAGGATAGAAAATGTAATTCCAAGAACTAGCTGTTATGACTCTGTGTTGAGTTGCTCAATAGAATAATGCACCTTTTCTCAAGGATCATGGAAAATTGTGTGTGCTTCAGAAAGAATAACAGCATAGCTCAGAGAAAAACTGCAGCATGTTAAACTGCCCCCCCCCCGCCGCCTTTTTGCTCATTCTCCCTCCTTTTATTGGTTGGCAATGTAGCTCAGCAGTACGGAATCTCACAACATAAATGTGTTTATTACCTCAAAGGCGAGAGGGCAATTCAACATGGAAAAGGAGGGTGAAGTAAGATTATATGCTATGTTAAAGCACAATTGATTTCCACTTAGTTTAGTATATTACAAACACATAATTACTGAAATTCAGCTCAGGTGAAATTTAGCAAATGTTAAAAAAAAGAAGATTCAACATTCAGATCAGTATTTAAAAGCACTTCCCTCCTGTGTATTTTGTAAATTGGAGTCAGTTTCTTGTAGTTAATAACTCATTTAAAAATAAAAAAGATGGATGTAATTTTTGGCAGGTAAGAAAAGATAGCAGAGCAATAGTTTGCTTATGTTGTTTTGTTTGATTTAGAGTAGCAAAAGAATAAAGGGGAGATAGGGTTGTGATGGTTGTTTTATTCTATGGAATCTGTTAAACTTAACCGTGTGGAAGTATTTTCCTTCTCACCAGTTATAGATTATATGCAGGATTAGCCACTCTTCTGGTGGTTGGAAGCCTGCTGCATTTTGAACCAATTGTAACTTCCCAGGTAGTAGCTTGATAGAACACAATGATAGCTCTCTACAAAGAGTACATTCAGTCAGAGGTGAGCAGGCATAAATAACTGTCTGAAGGCCCTCTTGATCAAAGAAAGGGCAACTTATGCACAAGATGAACCTGTGCAAAAACTCTCCTGGCCACAACTGCCACTGGCTCACAGCTACTGTTCTTGAGCAGTAGCTGTGAGTCCAGAAAGACCCCCAAGTTGCACACCAGTCTTGAATCAGGAAGCGGTTGTCTTTTGCACAGCCTTCCCAAATTCAACAGAAAAGGATGCAGCGCTGACCTTTGAAGAAGGGTTTTTCTTCAAAGCTGGTGGGAGCACCCCATCTCTCTGTGAGCATGAAAGCGCTCTATGGATCCACCCTATGGCCACCTTCAAGGCTGTCTTAACACCCCAGGAGGATCCAGGTTCTAACAAACAGATGGTCAAACTCACAGAATTAAGAACTTTTTTCTTCTTTCTTGAATGTAATAAAAACCAATGTTTTGAGGGAAGCAAGAAAGGTTACTTGGATAATTTCCATTCTTTCTGCTTAATTCAGAAGGAGTGTGCAAAGAGCAGCTCGTATCCTTGCTGGGGGTGCAAGATGAATCACCACATTCTTCTTTATCCCAGAAATGCTAAAGAAAGTGCACAATTTATTCACATGGACTTTCATTCAGTAACACCCAAAGATGTCTTCAGCCTACAGACTTCTGCTTGTTCTGCAATTCTGTAATAACAGCCCTCAAGACCCTCCAAGTTTTGATTATGTGGCTAAAGGAGAACAATTTATTATTTTATATTGGAGAGTGATCATATTCACGGCATTAAGTTTATTTCTGTTTACGTTGGTAATAAATTAAGCATACTTTATGTCCTGGTCGCTGGCCCTGGTCTGATCCTGGCACACCATTTAAAGGTTAAATACCTCACTCTGCTCAAAAATAACTTGATAGTCCTGTCATTGCAAATTCTGACTTGAAAAATGGTAAACGGAGCCTAAGAACTCAAAAACTGGTTAATGTCCAAGCTTATTTGTTATTGCCTTTCAACAGAAGTTCAAGGTGCATATGTAGTCTTTTCTTCTCCAGTTGTTTTTTTTTTTTTTTTTGCAATAGCAATTCTGTGAGGTAGGTGGGGCTGAAAGAAGGTGATTGGTCCCAAATCTTTAATGAGCTTCCATGGCTGAGGGTGGACTTGAACCCAAAACCTAGAACTATTTGGTCCTAGACTGTTCTTGAATGGCTAAATGACCCTAAGCTCTTAGCCATCTTTGAAATGGGTAAGGTAGGCTTTTATTCCAGAGGAAACTCTAGCATATTCACTGGATCATGAAAGGGATTCAACTTATTAATAAATTAATTTGTGTCTGTGGGCAACATCTCATGTCTTTTCTTTTTGTTTTGTTTTTATCTTTTTGCAGAACATTATAACTATGCATCTTCAAATATAAACTCAACTTTGCCTCTAAATGTGGCACATTCTTCACTGCCAACTCCATGTCATGGCCTTCAGACGTCTATTCCAGTCATTCCAAATGTCTCATCAGCTAACCATCTTTCAGGTTATGGAGGGCATGCTGACAATAGCACTGCTGGATATTATTTGCCTCCCAGTATCAGACCTAATGGAGTGCCAGCCTTAGAAAGTCCTAGAATTGAAATAACCACCTACTTAGGACTGCATCAAAACAACAACCAGTTCTTCCATGAAGCTGAAGTTGATGAATCCACCCAAAACACCAAGAGATCGCCTTCTACTGCTACTTTGAATTTACCAAACATTGAGGCTTACAGGGACCCATCTTGTCTGAGCCCAGCCAGCAGCCTGTCTTCCAGAAGTTGCAATTCAGAAGCGTCTTCCTATGAATCAAATTATTCCTATCCTTATACTTCACCCCAGACATCTCCTTGGCAATCGCCATGCGTATCACCCAAGACCAATGAAACTGAGGAGAGGTATCAGCGAAGTTTAGTTCCCTGCACGCTCCTTAATTCACCCCGACATTCTCCTTCCACGTCTCCCAGAACAAGTATTACTGAAGAGAACTGGCTGAGCTCTCGCAACTCCAGACCATCCTCTCCCTGTAATAAGAGAAAATACAGTTTGAATGGCAGGCAGACGTCCTACTCTCCACATCACTCCCCGACCCCTTCTCCCCAGAATTCTCCAAGGGTTAGTGTGACTGACGAGACATGGTTGGGAAACACTAACCAATACACCAGTTCAGCCATTGTCGCAGCAATCAATGCCCTCACTACTGACAGCACAATAGATATGAATGATGGGATTCCTATCAAGTCTAGGAAAACTGCAATAGATCACACTCCCTCCATGGCACTCAAGACGGAACCTAGTGGAGATGATCAGGGGACTATATCACCGATTACCGATTTATCACCAGAAGAGTTTCCTGGCTTCCAGCACATCAGGAAAGGAAGCTTCTGTGATCAATATCTTTCAGTTCCACAGCACCCCTATCAGTGGGCCAAATCAAAGCCTTTGTCCCCAACATCATACATGAGGTACAGTTTCATTAGATGTAATCTTCAAAAGAAAAGTGTCTATTTTCTCTTTTGCTTTACCTCCCTTGGCAATAATGCCTTTGTTTTTGGTACTTCATACTCGGTAGTCATAGACAACTAGAATAATTTTTATAGCATTATGTTTTTGCTTTTGTTACATGGTATCTTATGATTCATTTTAACTCTGGTTGGTAAGGGAAAATTCAAACCAATTTCCCTAGATTCTTAGCATGTTTGTTTCCTATCTGGGTAGGATGTTAAAAAATCCCAAATCAAAACAGTTACTTTTACCAACTTGAAAATAAATGGTGAATGCTTGATTACAAGGGGAATATATCATGCAATGTAAAATAGAATTGCAGTAATACTGCAGGCTTACTTTTAGCTTTTCTTGTGATACTTGTTTTATTTCCTATTATAGCAGTTTGAAAGCAAAAAAAGAGGAAATATTTCATTTCTGTTTTAATTGTTACTTATTTGTATGGGTTATGTTTGTATTTGTCTTTTTATAGTATGTTGGGCTGCTTTATAGAAGTGGGTGATTTTGTTTCAAAATCATCCTTGTCTGCCCTTAACTATAAATTCTTACATCCACGTGTACACATGTGAGGATATTTATTTATTTATTTAACACATGCCACCCACCGTACCTAGAGTTGATTCTAGACAGCTTACAATCAATAAACACCAATATAAAACATTAAAAGTTTAAAACAATAAATAGTAGCATTAAACTTGATTTAAAATTGACAAAGATGGCGAGGAAGGGAACAAGGTGGTCACAGAAAGGAGACGAGATCTATTTAATTTATTTAATGTCTCCAGCATGATATGCCCCTATTGGGGCCCCTGCCCAATAGGCAGAGCCAGGTCTTCAGGCCCTTTAAAAGGATGAGGGTGCAGATCTCACCTTGGGGAGGGGGAGAGAGACACAATGTCCCAGAGGGTGGGAGCTACAGCAGAAAAAGCTATTCTCCTGGATCTTGCCAGCTGGAATTTCTTGACCGGTGGGGCCTGCAGTATGCTTCTTTTGCTGGCATTGTGGTGGGGGGACACTAATCCCATTGAAGTGAGACAGTACCTCAGATAACCTGGACCCGTGCCATGAAGGGCTTTAAAGGTAAAAAACAATACCTTGAATTTGACCTGAAAACAAACTAGCAAATGCAGCTCATGAAACAGTGGTGTAACATGGACCCCAACTATTTATTTATTTATTTATTTATTTATTTATTTATTTATTTCTTTATGTATTTATTTATTTATTTATTTATTTATTTATTACACTTTTATGCTACACAACTCCCGAAGGACTCTAGATGTCTTACAACATAGTTAGCAATAGCACTCAGATTTATATACTGCTTATCAGAGCTTTACAACACTCATTAAGCATTTACACATTGCCCCCAAATAATCTGGGTCCTCATTCTACCAACCTTTAGAAAGATGGAAGGCTGAGTCAACCTTGAGCCTGGTGAGTTTCGATCTGACAACCAGCTGAACAAGTCAGCAGAGACAGTCTGCAGTGCTGCATTTAACCACTGCGCCACCAAGGCTCTTATTATCTAATTACCTGCGCAGCTGAATTCTGCGTGAGCTGTAATTTCCAAATACTTTTTGAAGGTAGCTCCATGTAGAGCCTGTTGCAATAATCCCATGATGAGATGACCATGGATTGATTGACTGAGCGTAGGGACTCCCAATCCAGGAAAGGGCACAACTGGTACATAACACAAAATTGCTCAAAGGCTCTCCTAGCCAAGATTGCCCACTGCCCTTAGAGCAAGAGTCACGAGTCCAGGAGAACCTCCCAAGTTGCACACTGGTATGTCTGGGGCAGTGCAATCCCACTAAAGACATTAATCCCCCAGATCCCAAACTGCATGTATCCAAGGCCAATTTGCCTTACAGGGTCAGCAGGAGTCTATTGTCCCCTATCCAGATCCCTACAGCCTCCAGGCATTGCGAGAAGGGCAGGGACAGCATCACTGGCCATTTTTTCAAAATAATTTAATTTGACTTCTTTCTTTCCTGGTATGAGTATTATACATAGTCATTAAAATACGATTCAAAAGAGTCATAGCATAAAAGTATGTTAGCAAGAAATGAGAAGAGAAAAGATGAAAGAGCAAATGAGGCACCAAGTTTTAAATTTGAAATGAAAATAGTTCAAGGAGGGGACGAACTGGATAAAATTAGCCTTTCTGCAGAGCTCACGGAATCCTGCTTTCCATCTCCTGCAGTGTAATGTAAGCAATAATATAATAATAGAAAGATAACATGCAAAAGAAAAGAAAAATGAAAACACAGACTTTAACATTATGTTGCTGTGTATGTTGTTAGACTGTATTGTCTTGGTTTTTGGTGTTTTGTTTGTGTATATAATGGCCAACTCCCCAAAGACATATTAAAATAACAACATGCATACACACAGCTGTAACTTTTACTCCATGAAGCTCATGTCTGATGTCTACTATTTCAGGCATTGTTTTGCAATTTTGCAAGCGGGAAAGGCTAGCAGCATTTTTAACTTTTTTTTTGCATGTGATAGGCCAGTGGTTCTTTGTTGTATGCAAATTATCAGGTTGTTCTATGTTTTTGAACACTAGTCAAGAGTCCAATAGCAGTTACATGTTGTAAATTCTCTTGTACACTTGAGAGGAAAGGAGTGGTAGAAATATCTGAAAGTAAACAAAATTAATTGTGGCTTTGAGATAGCTCAATTTTTTCTGATACCCCCAATGATGAGACAATTGCTTTCAATGCCCTGAAAAACTTTGGTCCAAAGGCAGGACTGTTGAAGTCTTTTCTCCAGTAGCAGTCAAAACATTGATGCTGGAGATTTGATTTTCTAGAGAAAAACTGTACAAGAGGAAAGATTAAGAACACTTTTCTGTGACTCTGGTCTTTAGTATGAAACTGTAACTTTTCAGCAATTGTCTTGCATAAATATAAATGGGTTAGCGTTTTCTCAATTACCTTTATGCAAGACTGCCATATTCACCCATTTCTCTATTTGGTCTAAAAATGTCAGGTCCCTTCTTTTATCCATCAATCTAAGGTTCCTATAATCAAATTATAATTTGATTAAATATGTATGTATATATGTACGTATGTATGTATTGCTTTGGATGTCCAGTGGGTGAAGGTCAAAAAATAAAAACGGTTGGTGCAATTAAAAGCCTTTGCAAACACATCTATTTAATGTGTGTTCGATACATGTAAAAAATAGTTGGGGCTTTGATCATGTTACACCCATGATCTTAATGTTTTTGCATGCTCTTTCCAGATGCTCTTATATAAGCGGCAGAGCTGAGACATCATGATACCATGTAAAGTGGGTGACGCTAAGGTTTCCACGAGGCAGAAAGTTTTATATATATAGAAGGGCTGGTTCCTTTTTCAGGTGCATAAATCCTGCTTGAAGGTTTATATATTTCTGTTCTTCGCTTTTATCTGAAAAAAAGATCACACATCTGTGATTTGGTGAATTGTTACTAATTTATAGATGTTTAAGGCATCAGAAAGGGAATACATCTGACCCATGTTTAATGTATCAGACAATGCAATCTATTTTTGTCTCATCCTTTTGAAGTATGTGTGAGTCTGTCTAAAACTGGCATGTGATCTATTTAAGGTTGGTGTAAACATTCAGAACATAGCATTTCAAGTAAGTGAACAATATTGGATATATAAATAAAATTTTCTTCCTGCAAATCTCATAGTACCAGCCCATTCCCTTCCCTTATTCTTCTAGGGCTTCCTAGATGCAGAGTATATGAGCAATACAGTGATGTATGTGTATCAAGATGATGGTATCTGTAGTGCCAAAATGTGAGGAAATGTGTATCTCTAACATTAGCTTAGAT
The DNA here is from genome assembly GCA_027560395.1 of Boaedon fuliginosus. Classification (NCBI taxonomy): domain Eukaryota; kingdom Metazoa; phylum Chordata; class Lepidosauria; order Squamata; family Lamprophiidae; genus Boaedon; species Boaedon fuliginosus. Next base: position 125,366 of record JANHGC010001416.1, on the reverse strand, counting down.
TATAAAGCTAAAATTGGGTTTAAAGAAAAAGTTTTAAGCCACTTCCCCCAAATTTACATTAGTTGAAAAAAATGTATTTTAAACATCAGGAAAAATCCTATGATGGTTGAACACATAAATCTTTTATCATTCACTAATTTACAGAAAAATGTTTTTCTTTTGTTGTTTTAAATACCACATGGAATCAAAATGAAAACAGCAATACCCAGAGATAATGACAATAATTGCATTCCAGTGTTATGCATATAATATTTTTCCACTGGTTTGCTTTTGTGTAAAAAAAAATGTGTTTCCTGATTTTTTTTCAATATGTTTCCATGTGCTCTCATTAACTTGTGTTCCAGAACATCTGGAAGCTACTGTAAAAGTCTGATTTTACCAATCTGATGCCCTGGACCTAGTTTCCTGTAACCCGTGAATGCCTTTCATTTTATGTATGTAAAAAGGCTGAATTGAGATGTCAGCATAAGATGCACGCTTGAAATTTAGTATTTTAAATATCCTAGCAAAAGGTAGCCATTTGTCATAGTATATTTGGAATCACTCCCTGCTCCTGGATTATTTTAAGTGTCTGTTCTGTTTCAAAGTCTAGGTTGAGTTCCAACAAATAATACAGATTCCGATATCCACCCTGTCATGAGGTTTATTTGCCAAAACTATTATATTACCTCCTTTGTCTTTTCCAGAAAAAAAAATCCCCAAAAAGGTTATTGGAAAATTCCTAAATTAATAGGTTTTTTTAACATGGATCCTATGATGATATGAATAATTAATTTAGACAATATTTTTTGACAACAGCTATCTATATTCAAAGACAGTTTGTTGTTGAATATAAGGTTATAAATTATTACAAATGCCTCATTCCTAATCACTTAATGAAAATAGTGTTACTTGCACTTTATTCATAGATAAGTGACATACAAACATTTATTCCTTATACAATGGGAGGAGAATAGTTTTATGGGAGCCAAAAGTCAGCAACTCGGCCAACTAACTAATTTTATTTATTATGAAAGGTTATTCCTCTGTATCACATATGTTAGTCAGATAAAGCGCTACCAGATTTCTGCTGATTACTTTTAATTCCTTAAGTAATCAGCTGAGTGGATTTATAATTAGTTTTACAAGAGAAAGTTTTTTAAAAATTAGACATCCTGCAGGGTTGCAGTGTTTCAAGCAAGTTCACAATGTTAGTTGCAACATAAGATGTTAACTGAGCACAGCTATGGTTTTTAAAAAATAGGAGTTTTATGGTCACTCTGTTATATGAAAGTGGCTTCAGAATTATTACCTGGGAAAACTACCAACTGTAGTCAGTCACTGCAATCTGAAAAATTTAGAGAAGGAACTGCCACCTAATTCTTCAGAGCCATAATAATCTGTGGATTCTCATTGCACATTTGGCATTTATATTCTGGTTCTGGATAAATCCCAAACATCTGGGTGCTGTTTTTGCACAAAGGCCCACAGTTAAAGCCTTGTGTGTAGATGTATTTTCTGTGCATTTAATGTTCTGCTCTGTTTGCAATCAGGTAGCCTTTTATCTTGTATGCCAAGTTTTAGCATGTAGAAAATGTTTACAGCAGAACCAGGAGTTCATAAGGGAAGTATTGATACAAGCAGATTAATAGCCATGTGAATATTGCTGCTTCTAGCAAAATGGAATAACTTATCTAAACTTCTCCATCTATGATGGAAAATACTCTTGAGGCAAATGATTACAGTTTAGTGAAGCAAAAGAGAAGCTAAAATATTTCAATAAGCTGTTCTTAGAGCCTATGACACAGAATTGTTCAGAGAAGTAAGTACAAGAGTTTTATATGCCACAGAACTCTTAATACAAACTGTATAATACAGAATGATAACTACAATCTTGCAATTGAGCACAAATTCTTAGAATTGCATGGTCTTTCTTTTTTTTCTCTCTCTCTCTCTCTCTTTATTCAACAGAAGATTGAAAATGAAAACGCCTTCCCTTGCCTATAATTTTCAATCTTCTATTGAATCAAAAGGCAGAGCATGACTTACAGTTTGGAAAAGCAAACATCAAGTTCAGGATGATAATGTTGATGAATCTCAAGTTCAACTAACAGAAATAAACAAAGAAGACCACAATTAGATTTTTTTTAAAAAAAACCCTAGACCTGGAAATTTACTTCAAATGCCAGAGCTGGAACTCTTGTCTTTGATATGAAACATGGATGCATGTAAGGAAGGCCAGAGTTCTAGATTCAAAGGGGTAAAAATGTAACTTGGGGTGCACATGGTCATGCATGTGGCACCTGCCAGAAGCAATTTAAAGCAGCTGCATTTTTCCTGGACTTACATGTGATGCACAAACCTAGGAAAGATGCATTTGGTTAAAAATGTTCACAGCAGGTGCTACATGCATGCCCAAGTCACATCTGGGATTTGGCTGTCTTTTGCAAACAATCCAGAGATCTACCAATAAATATAAATCCTTCTTTTGCTCACTGCTTGTTTAGAGCTCCTAGTAGAAGCATTCATACCAAGTCACACAGGGTCAGGTTCTTATCAACCATGGATTATAAATGGGTTTGAAACTGAGTCCCCAAAAACGTCTGTTGAAAGGGATGGTTTCAACCGACACTTCTGTGAATATTGCTTCTCTTTCTGCATAGTATTGTGAGATCAGCTGTTCAAACCTTCTTATTTACATTTAGAAGATGAACTGACTGGTATGATTTTACAAAAATCTTTTACATATTGCTGTTCAGGATATGCCTTCTTTTCATATTCAGTTGCATCATCTACAACAAATACAGAACCATTGTTACTGAATCACATTGATGTGCTCAATGTAATTTTTTCAGAATGTGTTCACTTTTCACGGTTGCAATAAATTGACCATAGGCCTGTTCTCTCTATACTTTCAAAGGGACATTTACCTGCTCTCAGAGTTGTTTTGCTCAAAAGTCCTTCTGACACATTTTCATTAGATGATAAACAGTCAGCAGAATGTCCTGGTCCCACTGGGTAAAATGTGCACTTTGTCTACCAGAAGGTTCAACAGTGAGAATGACTTTCATGTGCCTGAAATAATAATGTTGCAGGCTTTTCTTAATAAACAGTATCTGAATTATATACCCAGCTGAATTAAATAAAAATCTTCCAAGGCTCCTGAACAACTAGAAAACCCACATTTCTTTAGCAAAAGTCAGTAGGATACTACAGCCAATCCCAATACAGGATGCTACATGAATTTCAATCACATTTGTTTCATGCATATACTATATTTTAGATCAGAGGTGTCCAAACCTGGCAACTTTAAGACTTGTGGACTTCAACTCACAGAATTCCTCAGCCAACTTTGCTTGGACACCTCTGCTTTTGGCTTGTTAACAATTTAATCTCAGTTCAAGTTGTGGTTGGGCAGTAAATCATAAGGGTGATTTAAAAAAAAAAATTACCTTGGGTGATCAGTTTCTCTGGCTGTATCTCCAGGATTTATTTATTTATTTTTATTTATTTTATTGGATT
>JANHGC010001416.1:67249-80587 GCA_027560395.1 Boaedon fuliginosus | reverse complement strand
CACAAAGGTGGGGGCTGAGTTTCTGTCCAAGTTTCTACTGTCCCAAAATATTTCATTTTTCTAGGCGGAGGGGTGAGAGCTAACTTCCTACAAAGGATACAGGTGTATGCCTTTCATTTTCAGCATGCTCCTTTGCAAAGCCTAAGCCCAAGCCTAAGACTAGAGTATGTGCTTAATTCAATTCTCATTAGTACCAGTAATAAAATATATTTTGAAAACTGGGGGGGGGGGGTTTAATGCAGAAAGAATGTGACACGTAGCTTGCATATTAATCATCATTAATCGAATGAGTTTCTTGGAAGGCGTACAAGGGAGTAATAAGGTTGTGTAAATAAAGTAAAAACAATGTGGGTATTTTAGCGTTGAATCCCTCGTGCTTGAAAACATATGTATGCTGCTCCTTGCAAGTTCAGATTGACGGTACACCAAGGACCACAACATCATCCATGAGCTAACTTTGACACACTAATATCTTCGGGGAAAACCAATCAGATTAGGCTCCCATTTGCCAAGTCACCGTTATTTTTCCAAGAGGAAAGGAAGTGTTCTAGATGTTCGTATTTCAGCTTTAAAACGATGCTTTTTTAAAAACAATCTTGTCTCGAGCATGTAGATAAAATTATCATAATTCATGCACCAAAATGCAGAGATTAGTTGGCTCCTGGCTATCATTAGGATTAATGGCACAGATCATGCTTCCAGCAGTAGAATCCAATATATGGTTGCTTAAGAAGTGCCAAACATTATAAGCTATATATAAACCTTATGCAATAGCCCAACTCTCTGTATTGACTAGTCAGGAGAAGCAGCTTCCCCCTGTGACCCCTGCAGTAGTTTCTAGAGCATTTGGGGAATTACAGGTCACCCCTATCTCCCCTCCCCATGAATGTCTTCAAGGGGCAAGGGATAAAGCATGCGTCACTACATGAACTTTGCTCCCCAGAGGCTCTTTTGTACTTGAGACCCAAGTACAAAAGGGCAGAGCTTGGGGTCATGACTCTACAATGCACAATTTGACCCCTGAGGATCATTATGGCTACCTCGATACCCATAATTCTAGACTGAAAGGACCCCATGGAAGGACTTCGCATTGGAACAGAATCTTCTGTTAAGCCTGCTAACTGGCTGCCTGAGAAAACTGGATCTGCAGTATTAAAAAATGTTTTATTTACTTTGTAAAGGTTCCCCTCGCACGTACGTGCTAGTCAGTTCCTGACTCTAGGGGGCGGTGCTCATCTCCGTTTCAGAGCCGAAGACCCAGCGCTGTCCGAAGATGTCTCCATGATCATGTGGATGGCATGACTAGACGCCGAAGGCGCATGAAACGCCGTTCCCTTCCCACCAAAGGGGGTCCCTGTTTTCCTACATGCATTTTTACATGCTTTCGAACGGCTAGGTGGGGAGAAGCTCGGACAAGTCACGGGAACTCTCTCCATCACGCGGCGCTAGGGATTTGAACCGCCAAACAGCCGACCTTTCTGATCCACAAACTCAGCGTCTTAGCCACAGAGCTAATTTAATTTAAAATTAAAGCCCAAAAAGCAGAATATCATGACAAATTCTAGACGCCCTGTATTATGAACAATTTGCAAACAAAAAGTATAGTGTCTTTTTCTCCACCCCAAATCTCTTACAGCCACATTGAACAGCTGCAGCGTGCATGCTTGCTGCTCTTCAGGTCCCTGACGTACCCAGGGACTCCTCTACCCATGAGCCTCCCAAATGGGCTGAGGATACACAAGTCAGGAGCTGCTGGCTCTGTGCGGTTGACCACAATCCAGACTGGTTTCTCGTAAAAGCTTCATTTTTAGTACCAAACAAGGAGAAGCACCTCAACCACAGAACGTATGAAGACGTTTAGAATCGCCACGATCATCAAACGACAGTCCAGGTAGTCCTCAACCTATGACCATAATTGAGCCCGAAATATATGTTGCTAAGTGAGACATTGGTTAAATGAGCTTTGCCCCATTTCTTGCCACAGTTGTTAACTGAATCATTGCAGTTTTTACGTTAATAACCTGGCTGTTAAGTGAATTCAAGAAACTGCATGGAACTGTCCATATAGTCACCAGCTGACTCAAAGCACCATAGCTGATTTACTCTGCTTTTGTTAAATCAAATTTATACTTATTAAGTAATTTATTTCCCCCCTCCTTTTCTGTAATAAAGAAAGTCTGGAGATTCTCAGGGGAATTTTGTAATACAGCAGCAGTAACACTTGCTTCTTTTGGATTGCCAAGCACACTCAGTATCATTCCTACTTTTGGACTTAAAAAAAAACTTATGTTATTCTTAAAATGTACTTTCCTGAACACCCATATATGCTTTACCAGATTGAAAACTAGAAAACAGAAAACAGAACAGAGCAATTCCTCTTTTCCGAACAGATTAAATATACCAAAGCTTAAACGTTCTGTTGCTCATTTATAAAAGTGACAGAAAGACAAATGGATATCAATTTAGATTATTCTATCCAGAGCATTTTCATTCAGCCTTACTAATGGGACCTTGGGCCAGAAAGTATTTTTCCCATTTTTAATCATCATAATAACCTGGAGAAATAAATTAAGATGTGCAACCATGACTGGCCACAGTTATCCTATAATCTTTATGGCTGGGTAGGCATTTGACTTGGCTTCTCCTAGCTTGAATTCACAATGTAGTTACCACAATATAATCTGGGAGGAAATAATTAAGTCTTGAGCCAGAAAAGGGCATGATTGGAATATACTTTTGCTCAGCATTAGACTCAGTTAGTCTTTCCAAGGCATTCTATTAATATCAAAAGCCTGAGAACACATTACACTTTTCACTGGTCAAGTCCCTTTAGCACAATTGGCCTCAACCAAACTTTGAGATTTCATCAACATTAGCCCAAGGAGCTATGATGATAGCATATCTTTCATGCTTTCACGTCTGACATTACATAATCATTTGAGGGTTCATGTAAGGCAGGGGTGTCAAACTCACGTTGTCACGGCAATGTCATGTGATGTATCGGGATTCTCCCCCCCTTCGTTAAACTGAGCATGGATGTGGCCAGTGCATGATGCACTCCGGCTGGGAGTTTGAAAGCCCCTATGTAAGGCCAACACACTTCATGTTATCTACTCAATAACCTGCCTCTTATCCTCTCTTTATATCAGGGGTCTCCAAACTTGGCAAGTTTAAGAGTTGTGGATTTCAATTCCCAGAATTCCTCAGACAGCCATGCTGGCTGTGGAATTCTGGGTATTGAAGTCTAGCAGTCTTACAATTGCATCCCTGCTCTACATTCTGTAAAAAATCCTTTCTATTATAGACACAATAGAAGTTACAGTAGCAGTTGAACACTGATATGAAGGAATAGATAAAAGCAAACAAACCACTTCATTATGTTATATTTTATAAATGATGCATTTTTTTAAAAAAAATAAAAGCTAGCAGGTGATAATTAATTTGCAGTGAGATTATCTATCACAAGTAGGAAGAGACACTACTTCTATTTAAAGAAGGTTTTCATAAATTTGAAACTCTGCCCAATTAGACAAAAACAAAGGGGACTGAACCAAGCCTTTGGCTGTGGAAGCAGAATCAGTGGATAAATCCTTCCCTTCCCCTCCCTTCCCTTCCCTTCCTTTCTTCAAACTTCTTTAAATAGTAGTGTTTTTTCTTATTTACTACAAATCTGAACTCATCTTGAATATCATGTCTGCATAATAAAGATATTTTAAAAGGGAGGCCCTCCCTCCTATTTGTGTGATTTATAAAGCACTAAGTACATTAATTTAAATCTTTCATGTCCTTATCTTTAGATGGTCATCATGTGTGGGAAATGGAAGCCAAAACTGACAAAGAGTTGTGTAAGCCAGTAAGTGCCTCTTTTGCCTTTTGAAAAATACTGTGCTGCTTCTCTGGACGTGCTTCTCTGTGCATTTTCTTCACTTTATCTTATTATATTGTATTAATTATATGAAAATCATACATAAATGTCAAGATGAAGTTGGACTTTTAAAAGCCCAACCTATTTAAGTTCAAGCAACTCCCTCTTATTTAAATAATGTTTTAGTCATTATTTAAAATGAGTCTTTGGCTCAATTACATTTTTCTCACAATAAACCTAATTGCAAGCTATAACTGTAAAAGTTATGGTAATCAATCATTCATTCATTTAAGAAATGTAGATGTCTGCCTAATCTTTTCAGATTCTCAGTGACTTACAAATTCAATGATTAAAGTACAATTTAAAAAATTAAAAATCAAAACTTAGGAAAGAGAAGTTAAGTTTATTCGATTTATACCCTGCCTCATTTCCCCGGTCAAGGGGAACTCAAGGCGGCTAACAACAATTAAAAAAACAGTAAATTACAATTTAAAATCAAACTCAACCACCCAACCATTCATACAACATTCAACAGTCTTCAGAAGTGGGGGAGGGGGAGCATGTCAATTCCAGGCCCTCCGACAAATCCTGGTCTTCGTAGCCTTGCGGAAGGCCAACAGGGTAGGGATGGTCCTAATTTCTACTGGGAGCTGGTTCCAGAGGGTCGGCGCTCCCACAGAGAAGGCGTTAACACACGGGCCCGCCAGCCGACATTGTCTAGCTGACGGGACCCGAGCAGGCCCTCTCTGTGGGACCTAACTGGGCTCTGGAAGGCATAAGAAACAGAAGGGGGGTGGATGAAAGAGGGACCCCAAAAATATCTGATTCTCGAGCATCAAGCAAAAATGAGAGAAGTGTCATTTCAATACTGAGGAGTAATGCAGAAGTTGCAATCACAACTCTGGAGCTGTATTCCCAAGAGCCCTGCCTACAGTAGAGCTCATAACTGCTGTTGGATTTGGAGAAACCTTTAAGATCCTTTCTGTGATCACCTTCTTTACTTTTCTGCACAAATTCTATGAGGATTACAAGATCTATATGGTATTCTGAAAAAAAAAGTATAAGAAAGAGGAACTGAGATAGTTGCAGAAGAGCTGAAAATTGCGCCCTGGCAGCCATAATAAGTATGGCCATGGAATTCCAGAGTCCTCAGTCAGATGGGAGGTTGGGTCCTATATTGAATAGGAGCTCAACAGGTTCCCAACCCAATTTAATGTCTGCAAACGGGTCTTCTTTGTTTTTCCCATGGAAGATCTTTCCTGTTGGATCATTTCATCAAACTTTAGACTCTCTTGGCAGTAAACCAGCTGCATGATAGGAGCTTTCTTAGGATATGCCCTCAAGAAATGTTAATGATGATAATGATTACAAGGCTGATCTTATGTTCCAGTGTTCTTAAAGCAGGTCATTTACTTTTTTCAGTGCCTGCCAAGGCATTTGTTTGTTTTATTCTTGTGATTCAAATGTTCTTCAATTGTGATTCACCATTAACATACTTTTATCCTCTTTTTAGACTTTATTAGTTGCTGAGATTCCACCATTCCGCAATCAGAGAATTACAAGTCCTGTCCAAGTCAATTTCTATGTATGTAACGGAAAGAGAAAGAGAAGCCAGTACCAACTTTTCACCTATCTTCCTGCTAATGGTAACAATTTATTTCTAATTTTAAGTGGCATGAAATAAATTTTGTGTATTTTATTTTAAAATATGCAGCAAAGTTTAAAATCAAAGATAAAAACCAATCAGTGGCATAATAGAATCAAGAAAAGTGTCTTTCTGTACAAATTGTGGAATAGCCTTGGAAAATGTTTCTGCCCCATCTTTGCAGTAGATATATGAAAAACTTAATAAAAGTTCTATCTCCTTGCAGATAAAGACATCTACTAACAACCAACATTTGTTAGTCTCATTAAATAAGATTCTGGTAATACTCCAATGCAATATTGCATTGCTCACTGCTCACTCCAGGAGTTCGATTCTGAGAGGCTCAAGGTTGACTCAGCCTTCCATCTTTCCGAGATCGGTAAAAATGAGGACCCAGATTGTTGGGGAAAATGCGCTGACGCTTAGAGAGGGCTGTATAAAGCACTATGAAGCAGTATATAAGCCTAAGTGCTATTGCTATTCTGTGACTAATAATCTTGAAGGTTGGGACTTTGGGGACTTGAAAATATACACTATAAAAAAAAACAGACATTAATCAATTATGTTGCGCAGAGGAAAAAAAGAGGTTAGTTATATAAACATGCTGCCTTGTAATTTTCTATATCAGTATTGGCAGGAAGTATTTTTAGCACCCTAAGGAGAAAAGAAGTCAACTAAAGTATATTTAGTGAATTAGACAAACTTCAAATTGAAGCTGTATGCAGCCCATAAGTTGCTGGTCACTGATCCTGGTCTAAGAGTTCAATTCAATCTTCCCCCAAAGCTGCAGAGACCATAAAAGTAAATGTCCCCAGAGTTCAATGATTGGTTACAATAAAAGCTATTCTAAGTCATTATCCCACAAACCAAGTTGTCAGCTATTTAGGCGACAACTCAGAATCCATTGTCTCAGGGACGAAGGCACCAATATTTTAAACAGAATCTCACGCATGGTGATTCGTGCACCACAGTTCCTTGTGTTCCTGCCTTAAGCCATTAAAAACCCTTTGTGCATTTTTAAGATAGCAGTTTTATGAGATTTATCAGATAAGCTTCTATCATTTCAAGAACTATAGCATTAAATAAAACCTTTGAAAAACTCTCACTTGTTTGCAAGGGAGAGAACTGAAACAAGAACACAGTTCAGAAAAATAGTGCACAATAATAGAATATTTGTACAGTATTGGAAAAGAACATACGTTTGGCATATGTATGTTTAAAAAGCTGCATCATAAGAGCTGATGTTAGAAAGAACCTGAGTAATTTTCACATATCAATAAGATCAGCGGTATAGAAATTCAATAAATAAAAAAATGAAATTTATATTATTTTCTCAAGAATTTTATACTTACATTTGTGTGTGAGAGAGGAGTTAGTTATATTAGTAAAATTTGACCAACGGTAAGAATAAAAACTATACATTACTTTACCTCTTGGAAATCATTTATATATAATCTTTTCCTACACAAAAGCTTAGCTCATTAATGGGAGCAAAATGGGATAGTCAGGTCCTTTTGCTTTGAGGACAGATGACCTGGTAATAAATCTTAATTTCCCCAAATACATTGTGATATATAAACATAAATACAATTTTCTTTATGTACATGTAAAAATGTGTGCAGAAATTCAGAATGTAGTGTAAAGTTTATTATACAGTATTAGCCAATGAATTACCATACTGTTGATCCAGCTCCACAAATTCTGGCTGAATAGTTACAGTGGAACAATTACTATTTTTGATACTTAGGAATAGTTTAGTGGTTCTTACATACCCCACACAATGTTTGTACTGAGTTTGTTCCTAGTATATCAGGTTTTCTTTATTCTTTCAATTCTACAACTTAAAAAAAAACCTTTGTAGTTTGCTGCACAGTTTATTATTGTGGAAATATGGTACCAATACTGTCAGAATCAGGGCTGCAAAACTTCATATAAATACTAGATGGTAATAAAGAATTAGAATTTTTGATATATTGTTGCTTCCATCCAGTGGGCATCTGGATCTTTGCAGCACCAATGAGCCATTTTTTGTAAAAGTCTCTGTTTGGGTTTCTGTGCTTTTGGATATGTCTAAATCATTTTTTATTCCCTTGTTTGTTATCATATGGTATTATGTGTATTTTGTATTCTGTTTGGTTTTATTATACCACCTCTCAGAATCAGTTTGGAATCAGGTGGATCCTAAATTGAATTAAATCAAATCAAATCACAACCTCATTTGTAATTTCACACATGCATGGAATATATAAAATGAATATGCATGAAATCTTATTTGGATGTTGTGCTTTAATGGATACTCAATTTCCCCACTATTCGAATATATCCAAGAGTTTTACTATATAAAAGCAAATTAAATAAACTAGTATACATATCAACAGGACAGAAGAAAACTGCTTTAGAAAACTGCTTTAGTGAAAGTTACTGCTATAAGTAATTTTTCATATTGTAAGCTGCCCAAATGGAGGCAGGAGATTCTCATGGTTGTCCCAAAGGTGCTTTTTTCAAGAGGCAACTGGACTTTCTGGTTTTTTTCTTTGAAGTCTTCTTATTCACGAAGTTTTAAACAGACTGCAGCCTGGTAATGGGCCGTGACCCCGGGGTTGGGGACCCCAACTTACTGTTCTGTAGGGAAAATATATATATAGTATAACATTGGGACACCAAGACTTTATTTTGAAATGCTTGCGAGCTTTTTATAATACATTTTTCCACTCAATACCTCTGTTTTCTGGAGGAACAGTATGAATTCTTCCTTCGCTATCTACCCATATAATGCAGACCACTCCTTTCCATTGATCTATGCCTAACCCACAAATATAGTGCCTTCCAGTTCTCCTGCTGGACTTCTTTATCATGGAATTCCTTGTTGGGATAATTGTTGACCAGAGTGGCCAGGAATTCTGAGAGTTTATACTTCTAGAGAGATACTTTAGCAAAGCTGTTTACACTTGGGAAGCCCCATTTGTAGGTTGTGGGGGGAGGGGGTTGCTCCCTTCATCATGGTGGTGATAGTATTGTTACTGTATGTAGCCTCTCCCTTGCCATTACTCTCTGGCATTGATTTTAATATGACAAAGAATAGATTCAGTCCCACATCTGTAAACCTGGATGAAGAGCTGAAGAGTAGAATTACAAAGTTATTTTTTCCAGACTGGCTAGAAGAACAGGCAACAATATCCCTTCTTAATGCTTGATTTTAATGCCAATCATTTTGTTAGAAATTGCTACTATAATAATGAGTCACACTAGATCCTTCACTCTTAAAATTTCACAAATGTGAAGGTAGGTTGGTTCCTGATTTTTAAAACATCTTTTGCAACCAACATCTGTTTTAAAACTCATATTTAAGGCCAAGTAAAACCACTCATTCTGCTTTAAACCCTGTGCCAGCCACATGATTGACAGTGAGAAGAGTGCCAAATATATTTTTCCAGATAACAATACTTTCTTTTTCAGTTGTTTGTAATCTTGTCTGTCAGTATCCATTTTTACTAAATACTGAGAGTCTCATTCTTCCATTTGATATTCTGGTCTTATGCCAGCATTATACTATTTACCACCAGACCACCTCAATGATGGTTATAAAAATTCATGAAGTGTTGTATGAAGCATCAAAGCAATTGACCCAAGATACAGCAAATGTTATAACAGTTTTATACTATAGAACAAAGTTACAATTATTACAGTGAAAGACCTCTTGGAGATTAGCAAAAGTTATGTTAAAAACGAAGCAAGAAGCTGCCCATCTGAATTTTTGAGGTACAGTCCATGTTACTTGAGTTTAGGCAACCTCAGCTAAGTCATATATTTATATACAAAATGTGATGTGTGAATGCCAGTAAATAGACACAACTAGAAAAAATTTCCCTTGCTGTATATGTGTGTGCGTGTGTGTAATTTTTTCACCTGCTTTGTTCCTACTTAATTTTCATCATATGATCCCATTCAATCATAATGTCTATGGAGATTTTCTGTCATCCAAGTCACAGTTGCCCCAAAGGTGCTTTTTCAAAAGGTAACTAGATTTTGTTTCTCCTTGAAGACATTTCACTTCTCATCCAAGAAAGTTCTTCAGTTCTGACTTCAGTTCTTCCATCCTCCAACCATTCAATCAGAACTGAAAAAGGTTCTTGGATGAAAAGTAAACATCTTCAAAGAAAAACAAAATCTAGTTGCCTTTTGACAAAGAACCATTTAATCATAATATTGAGAATAAGTCCCCATCTATTTTAATAGTAGCAAGAAATATTATTTATATATTTAGAATGAAAGGTTTCTTTATTATTTTTGTTTCAATCCTATTCCCAAAGGCTCAGTTACCTCTAAGGTAGGTTCAAAAGGGAGCAGAAGATAGTGACTGAATCAAAGAGATAGTAACATCTGTAGATCATTCTCTACGTCATGATTGAACTGTATTTCATTGAGTCCCCCTGTTCTGCATGCTAATATATTATTTCAGAGGAGCTGAAGAAGGAAACAGCACCTACTCCATGGCCTGATAGAGCCTGCTGTCACTGGTTTCAATTAAAAAGTGAAGAACTGAAAGATTGTTCAGATTTAGCATTTTGTTGTTCAGATAGTTTAATTTCCCACTGAGTTTCCCACACTTAAGAAATATAAAATGATAGGTAAAGATTCCCCTCGCACTTACGTGCTAGTCATTCCCGACTCTGGGGGCCGGGTGCTCATCTCCGTTTCAAAGCTGAAGAGCTAGCGCTGTCCGAAGACGTCTCCATGGTCATGTAGCCAGCATGACTAAACTCCGAAGGCACATGGAACGCTCTTACCTTCCTACCAAAGGCGGTCCCTATTTTTCTACTTGCATTTTTACATGCTTTCAAACTGCTAGGTTAGCAGAAGCTGGGACAAGTAACGGGAGCTCACTCCATTACTAGGGATTCGAACCACTGAACTGCTGACCTTTCTGATCGACAAGCTCAGTGTCTTAGCCACTGAGCCACCACAAATTTGAACTTCAGCTAATAACAATCCCTCTCCAAAAGCTTTAATAATTGTGTAATTTGGCATGCCATCCTTTGTGAAGCTGAAATTTCAACTACATTTAGCAAGTGTGGGCATGCAAAACTAAAAGGGAATCTCATTTATAAAGCTTTCAATTTTTAGAGGTAACTTTCTGCATTGCAGAAAGAAAATCATGATTCTTTAGGATGCTTCTGAAAATAGTGATCAGAAGTCAATTTTGTCAGCATTGGGCTCTACTTCCTGTTTTGTAACTATAATTATCTCTTGACTATTTGCAGTGATAGTTCTCTAGTGATGACATTTAAGAGACTTTTTCGCATCCTGCCTCCACCCACTATATTTCATTTTCTAAACCAGCACATTTTGGTAGCCTAAAGTAGGGCAGCCTTTCCAACTGATACTTCCAGATTCACTGGAATGTACTTCACATAATTCCCATGTGGGTGGACTGGGAACTACAATGAGATATAGACAAAGCATATTTGGAAGTTTCAGGGTTGGTTAAGCTGAATTAGAGAAAAATAATGAATCTGCAATACAGTGTACTTTACTCCCTTTGTTGTAATAACTATCTCCATCTTTATTGTTAACCTCCTGGTGAGATTTAACTTAAAATGTTCATTCAAAGTTGAACAAATTCTTTAAAAATTATGGGTCAGCAGAATTTGCTGTCAGACGGCAGAATAATCTTACAAAAATTGTAAAGGCGATAAGAGTGTGAGGCAATTGGATGTCTAACTCAAAATACCCTAAGGTAGAAACTTGTCTACCCCAAGGATAAAAACATCCAGACACAAACTGAGCAACGTAGTATATGCAGTGCAATGCACTGAGCCATGTACGGATCTGTACATTGGGGAAACAAAACAACCACTTCATAAACGCAGGGCACAACGTAGGAGAACAAACACATCAGGACTAGATTCAGCAGTCCATCTGTATTTAAAAAATGAAAGGACATTCTTTTGAATACAGCAAAGTCCATATTTTGGATAGAGGGGACCACAGGTTTGAAAGAAGTGGGTCAGAGGCCATCTATGTCAAAATTGAACAACCCTCTCTCAACAGAGGAGAAGGGATACGATATCATCATTCTCCAGTCTACAACATAGTCCTTTCAACAGTTCCAAGAAGCCTCCACACCTATTTGCACCACTCAGGTGACCCTGATGACAGAGATCAACCTCCAGGTGGCCTTAACAACTCACTAAAAGAATGCAAATGACCAGCTGTCTGAAGAGTATAAATCCTTCCATTCCCCTCCATCCAGCCAGAGCTAAAGAAGCTTCTTGGATGAGAAGTGAAACATCTTCAAAGAAAAAACAGAAAGTCCAGGTGCCTCTTGTTTAAGACTTATGGACTTCAACTCCCAGAATTCCCTAGCCAATTAAAGTCCACAGGTGCTCAAGTTGCCATGCTTCGACATCCCTGTTTTAGATGAAGTTTATTAAGTATTGACCAGGTGCTTGAGACCACGTGGTTATAAAATATTTTTATGTGTTTACAGTGTTTTAAAATCAGATAGTATCACTAGTGTCAGGATCAACAATTCAGAGTGTCTATGATTACCTGAACAGAAATGATTTGCAATTGACTTTTTCATTTTTTTTTCTTAAATGAAGATTGCAGATGTATGGCTTCTAAAATGTGTCTGTAGTCTGTTTGTGTATTTTCTACATATGGAATATGACATTTCTGGCATGTAAATTATGCAGGGGATTTTTATTTGATGTAATAAGTTCTGCCAATTGTACTACTTTGGAAGGTAGCAGGCTTTAAGCACAGGCTATACATTTATAATTTAAGATAGTTTAAGTACTACTGTCACTGGTAATCTGCACAGATGTAAAGGTTGGCAGAACGTTATGCAAAAATTTATAGATTGCTTTCAATTAGATTTGGCTAAAAATGATTCACTTTTACTGATTACCAGGTGGCATTTAAGTGATATGAAAAGGAGATTTTTGTTGTTGTTGTTAACATATTCTTCTTTATAAAAAATGAATGTTTTGGTTATCGTTGTGTGATAAATTTTGCAATGATACGTGCAACAGATGTTCTATGCTAAAGGTCTTTTTATTAGTTCTTTTTCTACATTACACTTTGTTGTAGATTCACTGGATATTGAGAACCAAAGTGTAGGCAATATTTTTCTTTATGTAATTGGGATGATAGGATTTCCAATTTAGATAGGTCTGGGCATAAGTAGATTTGTTGTACTTCCTAAAATATTTCAAGCAGCGTAGATTTCTGGAAATTGAAGACCTCATATCTCAAGGATACTTCGATTGGGAAAAGGTACTCTAAGGAGATGTGAAGTAAGATACTACTTCAGTCAAATAAAAATGCTTGATTGTGAACCATTATTGGTAACTTTGTGAACTATCTTTTTTATAATATCAATGTTTTTTAAAAGTCAATATATACTGTACATATATTTCCCTACATGAGATAAAGAGGCTTCTGATTAGTAATTTGCTGTCCTTGGCATTTTTAGTTTTTCTTTTTCTTTTTGATAAAAAGTAAAATCTTCCAGGAATTATGCGAATTAACAAAAAAAATAGCTGTCATTTTGTTACTATCAAGAAATGCATGACAATATTCTGCACAGTTTGGATTAATTACTGAAACTGTAGTTCAGCTAGAAAAATAGTTCAGTATTTTCATCAGTTCAAGATTCTACTTGCTTACTTAAACAGTCTTTCTAGTGGATTTCTATTACTGCCTGTAACAGAATTCATAGATGGTTTTCATATCAAGAATCAAATGGCTAGTGATCAATTTCCACTATTGTTCTATCTGAGTTGGTCTAAGACAGTGGTTCTCAACGGGGGCGGTACCGCCC
>JANHGC010001416.1:26143-36773 GCA_027560395.1 Boaedon fuliginosus | reverse complement strand
CCGCATTCTGTACCAGTTGAAGTCTCTGAGTGCTCTTCATGGGCAGCCCCATGTAGAGCACATTACAGTAGTCTAAACGTGAGGTGACGAGGGCATGAGTAACAGTGAGAAGAGCCTCCTGGTCCAGGAAAGGGCGCAACTGGCGCAGAAGGCGAACCTGCGCATAGGCCCCCTTGGCCACAGCTGAAAGATGATGATCCAATTGAAGTTGTGAATCCAAGAGAACCCCCAAGTTGTGCACCCGTTCTGAGGGAAGTAATTTGTCTCCCCCAGCATAAGAGATGGAGAGTCAACTGGACCACTGGGGGGCAATACCCACAGCCACTTGGTCTTGTCAGGATTGAGTCTGAGCCTATTAGTCCCCATCCAGATCTTCACATCCTCCAGGCACCGGGATATCACTGGGTACGATCCGAGAGGTAGGAGGAGAACCACCACTTTAGTAATTCCCGTCTTACTAAACGTATCTGCTAAGCAGATTACTTTTAAAAACACCTGTTGATTAAAGTTGGTTAATAATAATGTTTAATGCTTACTTGGTAGAGAATAGGAGGCCTGTAGAAGGCAATTTGCAATCACATGTTCTGCACTAAGATTGAAATAGAATGTAGTATGGAGCTAAACTGACTGTTTCTAAATATTTTTCCATGCGACCATTTTGTCCTTAAGATGGGATTTAGCTAAGCCATGATGTCTTGATTTAGGAATGAGGCTACTATGAATCCCTCTTCAAGCATCTCTTCTTTAATTGTCAATCAAAAGATAGAGACTCTTAAAACTAACTAAATATATTAATATATATATTGTATAACAACATAACAACCACATAACATAGCATGTGATACAATTCCTAGAGTTCTCATGCTGTATGATTAATTTAAACATTGCTAAATTCTTTTGAAATCAAACTAGAAAAAATATCCAGGGTCCATTTTTTCTATAAGAACATTAATCTTGAGTTATAAAATTGCAAAACTCTTTTACAGATTTATATGACATAGTCCTTAACATATGTTCTCATTATGTAAAGCCATAGAAAATCTGAACTTGTAATCATTTCCTCATTAAAACATCCACATAGATCTACAGCAGGGGTGTCAAACTCAGGGCCAGCAGGCCGGATCTGGGGTGCTTAAATCTGGCCTGCGGAGCTGACCTGGAAATAGCAAAGGATCGGCCTGCAATGCCTCTGGCAGCCTGAATGGACCACAGAGGGGCATGCGCAGCCCCCCTGCGCCCCGTTTTTGGCCTGGATGGCCTCCTACAGCATTTTGCTGGCCAAAACAGGACAAGGGGTACTGCAGGAGGTGTCTGTCCTGCCTCTCCCCACCCTCCAGCCGGCCTGTGGAGAAGAACTGCAATGCTGATCCAGTCCTCAAAGAAATCCAGTTTGACACCCCTGATCTACAGATTTATATCTCCTTTGGTTTGAAGTCAATTTCATTGCCATAAACCTGGTTATTTTAGGAAAACCTGGGTCTTTTAAGTGAGAAAGATATATAATTTATTATTTTGTTTATATAATGTATAATTTAGCAATATTACAATTAATAAAAAGTTTGTTTAGGTTTTCAGTAGGATCAAGATGATATACACATAAGGCTTTATATTATCAAATAACACAATGCTTCTCCACTGCTACAAGGTGTTCAATTAAGTGTTCTACAAAGGAGGGATAATTTTAAAAATAGTTTCTATATTTATATTTTGCTTTTAGAATCATAACATTTTAAACTTCATCGTGTTAATTTTATAAATATATATTAGATTTGCTGTGAAAAAAGGAAAGAGAAAACTAACTAGTCATATTTTCTGAAAATATTTCCTTTTCAATTTTAAATAAAAGACATTTCACAACTCATTTTGTGAACTGTAGTGCAACAGCTTGCCACATCCTGTTGCAGTGGCCTTTTATGTGTTGAGCAACAGAAAAGTTTCTTTTTCAGGCCTTTGACAGGTAATGTGACTACATAACAAAGCACTTCTCTTTCATTCTTGTGACTTTTTTGTGCCCAATTGTAAACTTTATGCATACTTTTTTTAAAAAAAATATGATGTCAGTGGAAAAGTGAGCATGACTATGGAAACTATCACATTGTAAAATTGGAAAATGTTTTGGGAAACTGTGGGTGTTAACTCGATAATTTCATCAGATAATACATATTTTTAAAAGATATGCAAAGCATTACTAGGAAGAGCTGCTCACCTATAGGAATATTCTAGGCTGCAATAGGAATATTCTAGGCTACAATGTTATATACCCTTACTTAAAATAAGGTCCTTCGAATTAATTTGTGCTTACTGCTGAGTTTACACCTATACTCTGTATGTAATTGCATCATAATAACTGCACATCAAGTTTCTACTTTGAAATTTAATTTGGTCCCAAATGTGTGGTATGATTTTCAACTTTTCACTTCTCTTCTTTTGCCTGTAAATTAGCTCATTTGAAAAAGCAATTTAACCTACATTTAATCCTAAAAAGATACTATTATCACATTTGTCTCCAAATGGGTAGAGAAATCATGAATGGAAAAACATAATACATAGGAAGATTTCTGAACTAAATAGGTTATTTCTAGCAGTTTGGACCAATCCTTCAGAAATAAAATAATCCCGTATTTCAGAATAAAGTAACCACAGTAAATATCATATAAATGGATCAGGATTCACATTCTACATTCCACAAATGGCGCCATTGATAAAACAAATAAAGACATTGATGTCTTATTCTTTGATTTTGGATCCACTAGAAATGTACCCGAAAAATTAGACATTAAAGTTAAATATTTTGTTTTCAACTTGACATGAATTACAATCCTACACACCTCCTTACCTTGAAACAATTCATTGAACTCAGTTGGATTTAGTTCTCAAGATCTCGCCATAAGACTTCACATAAAATTTATTTTTACTTTTGGACACTTTCTGAGGGAATGAATTCAAAACCACATTTTTATCGATGCCTGTGTATTGTCGTATCAGTTGCCCAAGGAGCACTGGTGCACACTTTGCATTAACAGGGATTTGATGCCCCAGCATTTTTCAAATCGTCCTTATTTATTTAGGATTAAGCCGTAATGGATGCGGGAAACCCTGCTTCCATGTAGACATGGATACAATTGTTCTGTTCCTAGTGACAGCTGGATACTTTGGTTGACTAGCGTTCACTGTTCAAAGCTTCATCACATACAGGGATTTACTTTTACAGGGATTTACTTTTTAAATCTGTCTGGCATGGAAACCTATGGATTCCTCCTTGTGAGAGGAGTCTACAGCACCTCAGTTTCTGAAATGGCAGTGGTAGCATGTAGTGGTTATAAAGCGTCAACTCCTTCCATGTGGAATTGGGTTTAATATATTTCTATAAGAGTGGATAGAAGGAGTCATACACTAATAGGATTTCACAGCAGACAAGATAATTAAATGAGCACTGGAAATAAAATATTTCCTCCCAGCTGCTTTTACTGGTGAAGGGCACTGTGATCCGTCCTTACAGTTTCCATTTCTATTCTAGGAGTGTTAAAGATGAGTATTAACTGCTGGTTAGTATGTGGCCCTTGTCCCTAATGTAACCAGCACCATGGAGAAGGAATTGGCTCTGTTTCCTGACAGACATATGGACTTTTCAGATTTGATGGAGAAAGATTTCGACAGATATCTGGATCATATGCCAGATTAGTGTTTTCTTAAGCCTGATTGATGAAATATTCCCTTTGTTATGAAAAGGAACCTTCCCACTGTAAATAAACGAAGCTAGTCTAAGAGTCAATTTAGTACATCTGCATTGCATATTCATTCCCATGTTACTGGTGTTGGTATAATGTGTTGGAAAATTGATTGTGAGCAGTCTCGGATTTTCCTGGTTTTGTTCAGTTTTCCCTTAATTGACTTCTGTTAGCAACTGTGTTTACTATAGCATACTTACCTACTAAACTACTCCTTTCTTTCCAGCTCTTCTGCGTCTTTGGAGTACTGATGACACATAGACTGGACGTGTACATAATGCAGGCGGTTATATTTGTGTTTGCATAAAACATAGTCTCTATTAACATTCCTTAAAAGGTCCAGCATATTCCATGTATCTGTGTGCATGAGAGAGAGAGAGTCTATGGTTTTTTTCACCATATTGTCTGCCATGTTAAAATTTTGTCAACATTATAATTTTCTAAGGTATCAGGTGTTGGTCAGATGTGCAGATACACCACTATTGGGAATCTAGTTTTGACCCAAGCTGATAGAGATCCAATGTTTGAGAGGTGAATAGCACAGCCAGAGCCAGGCTAAGAATCAGACTAGGTGGAGATGCAGGAAACACACTGCAGGTCGTCTATTGGGTCTAATAAGGCAACTTGTCAGATCCACCACTTGTTCAAATTAATGCTGCGGAACAGCAGAACTAATTGGGCTCAGCTCACCTTTCCAGTCATCCAGCCCAGCTTAGTTTAGAGCTGCAATATCTTTTCTGGAGTTCATGCAGGTTGTTATAAATGCCTTTTACTGCAAACTGCTTTATTGATGTAAAGCTGTGTTACCCTGGCAACTTTAAGATGTGTGGATTTCAATTCCCCAGCTTGGGAATTCTGGGACATCTTAAATTTGCCAAGGTTGAGAAACTCCTTGTTAAGTAAGTAGGGAAGACACCTGTGATACAAGGTTTTTGAGGAGTTTATAAATAAAATACTTCATTATCTGTTCTCTCATTGGCAGTCTGAAATTCCTGATTTAAGTCCTTTCTATGAAAAATGCTAAACCTATCTCACATGCTTTTATGAAAAGCTCAACAGTGCAAATCCGCAGTTTGCGTGGATTCCTCTTGCACAAACACATAGAATTATCTGGACAGGAACGATCAACAGCTTTCAGGCAAAGGGAAATATGGGCTTTCCCAGGATGGTTCCATGACGTGGGCATGTGTTTCCCCTTCCCCGGGATGTTAGGAAAGCTCTAAAGTGGTGACAGCCGTACTGATGACATTTTGCCTATCTCAGTGTCAATCAAGTCATGGCAGGGGCCGCCAGGAGATGAAAATAGAGGGATGTTGTGCAGCTCACTGTTGATGGCCTTTGCCAGATTCAGTCATTTCCTGTTCATTTGCCAAAAATCACAAGTGCTAAATGGACATAACCGGAGTGTGGGAAACTACACAGCCCAAGAGGAGGAGAAAAAGAAAGCACAAGCAACAATAATACTGTGCTATCAGTCCATGCAGGTCATGCTGTTATTACTATGTTCTCTCAAAATATTGTGTAGGTAGAAATACTCCTGATGGGGTTTTTTTTAACGTATGCATGTGCAGTTGACCATTAAGGGAAATCCATACATTTTGTAAATACCATTTTCGACAAAGCAAAAAGACCACTTTCAGTTCCTTCCTTCCCTCCCTCTTTCATCGGTTCTACTGTAGAAATATCAGGCTGTGGAATCCCACTTCTTAGAATATTCAAGGATTCAGGACTGCATCCTCTAGTTTTGGGTACTATGCTTACAACTTTGGCAGTTTATTTGCAGCCGATGAGTGTTTATATCGAAAGTGTCATATAATATTTGTGTTCAGAAATGTCCCTAATGTTTTCTTTTCTGTAAATAATAATGTAATGAATGCATTATAGCCAAGACCCAAATCCTACTTTTCTAATGGGATCCCTTATTTTGCATACAAGTTAGCATGACTGTTTGGGACAATGTTATTCTTGGACCATTTGATAACTATTGCTTGCTTATGCTACTTAGTCTGAAATGCCTTAGGATGTTACTTTAGGACACAAGAGTGTTGGAAGAGTGTAATGAAATAATCTCTAATTCTGTTTCATTTCTCTCTCTCTCTCTTTCTTTTGCAGTAAATGAGATAATAAGGAATGATCTTTCCAGCACCCACGTCCACTAACAAGTGGTCAGCTAGAAGTTTAGCTGAGATATCCACATCAAATAATTGGAAGATAATCCCCGGTACCATTCTAGTCTTCCGTTTTGTTGACTGTTTGGAGCTGACAATTACCTCTTCTCTTTGTCTATGCATATATATATATATATATATGTCTATATATATATATAGGAACTGGCTGACTTCAGCTATGAAATTCCTCCTTTAAAAAAAAAATCATCTCAAAGAAAACGGAGGAAATGAATACAGCGTGGAGTATTTTATGGTTAAAATAGGAAATGTGATAAACTGATAACCAATCTCAAAAACTGATTTTGTTTCTTTCGGGCTCTACTGGACAACAACCCTGGAAGTGCCTTATTTTGTTAGTTTGTGGCATCAGGGAATTGTATTGGCAGCGTTGAAGTCATTGCCATCCAAAGTATTTCTAGGCACAGAAACTGTCAATTGATCTAGATAGAAGAATCCTCTTGAAAGTAAAACGATGTGTCTGAATTCCAGGTGTGTCCGTCCCCCCCCCAATTTTCTCTCTTGAACTGTATTTGACATCCTGCTGCCTTATTCATGGTGCATTTTTAAACCAAATTCTCATCTCAGCTGTACATTTCCAGCCTGTCACATTTCTTTGCTTAGGTATTGTAGAACAGTTAGTAATACTAGCATGTCAAAACTTTGACTTCTCTTCAGTTTCAGCATAGCACAAGGTAACTGAACAGCACAAAATATTAAGGTTGATGGACAAAAAACATTTGAAAAAAAAACCTTTGCTCAACGGATTGATGTATATGCATGTAGCGACCTAGCATATGCGCATGCATATATATATTGTGTGTATGTATGTGTGCGTTCACATACACAAACATAATATGTTTAGTATATTTAGTTGCCTTTTAAAGGTTTTGAATTTAGCAATAATTTCTTCCGTCTAGGAATGCAGTCTAGATCCCAAGAAATGCCATTTCTATGTTGTGGAGTTGTTTTTTTTCAGGCAGTTACGTTCCCTTTTTTTTTTTTTTTTTGTCTCACGCTGATAAGCAAGCACTTTAGACAGTGAAGAAGGATGTGTATGAAATATGTATTAATTCCCAAATGACAAAGAATGAGTTAAAGCCATTGTAAATACCGCTACTGAAGAATGTAAAATATTTGTTCAGTTATAAGATGATTATTCCACTGAAGCCTTATAACTCTCTGCTAAATGTACAACAAATATTATCAAAACCAAATGTTTCAATATGCAACCCTGTATATCATTATTTCGGAATACAGTAGTTTCATGTTAATAGAGACAAATAAAGTTAAGCAAGTAATAATAGTGTTTAACATTGTATTTTGTACAACCATGTTACCATGTAGCTAGTATATTCATTCACGTAAACAGATAAAGCATGGCTGCATTTTTAAAGCATCTAACATTAATATTGTGCCTTAGGAAATATGTGTGACTTATGCCACAGTAATTAATATAAGTGGCAACTAAGTGCAGTGTACAGTTAATGGAAATTCAACCGGTTTCACAAAAAGGTGAAACAGTCCTAACTATTTAGAAATATTACTCTGTACAATTTATGTCTTACTTCCTTTTTTAGAAAAAAAAAGCCATATTTGTAACATTTGCACATTACTGTGAAAGTATAAGGATATAATATGGCTGTATGTAAATATTATGTTAGTTGGCTGATTTTGCAACTGTTTAGCAAATCATTTATCTTGTGCTTAGCTTTATAGGAGATGCATGCATATCTTCTAAATGTGATATAATGTATAGCTACAGCTAAACTTGTAGCTGGAAAAAAATACAATAAAGCACAACTTTCTGCAGAAAGCTACTTTTAGAGTGCTCTTTTTTATTTCTGGGTCAGAATGCTTCATGAAAGAATTACGTTTTTACATGCTAAGTTAATTTTTATTTTTTATTTATTGTATCTTATTTTTACAAATAACATGTCCAGCAGAAAACGTACCCAACACACCTTCCTTCTCCTATTTTCCCCACAACAATAACCCCTGTGAGGTGAGTTGGGCTGAAAGAAAGTGACTGGCCCAAGGCCACCAAGATGGTTTTAAAAGGCTGAGGTAGAATTGGAACTCATGATCTCCTGCTTTCTAGTGTCTTTACCATTAGACCAAACTATCTATAGATAGTCCTTGACCTACAACCATTTGTTAAAGTTACAATTCAAAGTTACAACAGCACTGAAAACATTGACTTGTGACTGTTTTCATATTTATGAGCATTGAAACTTCCCCATGGTCATGTGATCAAAATTTAGGCATTTGCAAGTGGCATATACTGCATTTAGGACTATTGGGCTGTCCAGGGATCATATGATCATTATTTGTAAACTCCCAGCTAGCGTCTTACAGGCAAAGTCAGTGTGGGGAGCCAGAATCTCTTACCAACTGCAGTGATTTGCTTAACAATTGTGGCAAAAATGGTCACAAAATGAGGTGCAACTCTCTTAACAACTGCCTCACTTTGCAACAGAAATGTTGGGCTCCATTGTGTTTGTAAGTTGACCAGCTCCATTTAGCTCTCTAAATAACTATTTTCTTCAGACTGCAGGCACTTCTATTTTTAAAATTATTTTCAGTCTGCTAAATATAATAATTTTAAAAGTCATACAGAACTATTTCCACATAACTTCTATTCATTCATTAACAAAGAAACTTGTAGGGAGCTACAAGGTTTGGGAAATAGCTTGCCAACAGAACTGGTTTATTTTCATGTTTCTACATTTAAAATATGTATTTGCCAAGAAAAAATGGACATCTACTGTAATTCTCATATGTTCTGTTCTCTAACTTTTTTTAAAGGTGAATCAATTGCCAAATTTTTTTTGATTCGATACAGTAATATGTTGGGTGAGGTCCTGACCACACAAGCACAATGTTTGATTTTCAACAAAAATCACACCCGAGTGTTTGCTTTTCAACAAAATCAAATACATTGTTCACACAATGCCAGACCTCTGTCTTCGCCATTGTTATTATTTATTTCTTTTAAGCTGTTTTGGAGATCCATTACTTCCAAGTCTCACTCTAAAACACAATGCATCTCTTGTATATGCATTTATGAATAAAAACTGATATATCTGAAATTCTACTCCATTGGGAATTTTATATTTATTTTCTGGTTAGATTGAAAATTGAATGAATACCATATGAAGCAAAATGAGGTGGGAACAAGGTCAAATACTGAACAATGCCAATGCCATGAAAAATAATACATGCCTAAGGAGAATTATTCAAGATTTGTACTCCTACATTTTTTTTCTAAACTCTATTGGCCAGTTTCTTACTTTATTCTACTGCCTCCATTATTTAGTGCCAAGTTACTTGTTTCTTAAGGCTGCAAATCTGGGCTTCAAAAATCCATATAACCACTAAATAGGAGGAGATAGAGACAATGAAAACACTTTGCTTCCTTCTTCTGGCCTTTTGCAGGCCAGATCTAGTCACCTTATTTGAGAAAAGCAAAACGCACTAACTTCTCAGACTTTGCATCTGGCAAAAGTTGTAGACTGTTTCCACATTAGCGTTTTATACCAGGGATGAGCATCTTGCATGTCCAGAACCATATGAAAACCTACAGATTTCTTTTATTGATTTTTTCCCCAGAATTACTAAACCAGTAATTTTTTCTCACACCACCGTCAAAATGCCCTCCTACTTTGAGGTAGGAGACTCATTCAATCTATAGCATAAAACCTAAATAATTAAAATTAAAAACAATTTCCCCAAAGGCAATAATAGGAAGTTTATTTTAAATGCTGGCATGCTGATATGCACAATACGTTTTCACACTCACTGTGCTCTCCAAATCTTAAAACGTGGCCTTAAAAAAAGTGGCTATCTATTTTGTTTTGTTCCCACGCCCCCAAGGTGATTTTATAACCTGCATAATCTTAGATTATTTATGGGCAACATGGTACACATGTTCAAGTCATTCCCACCTATTCATTGTGTTTCACACATCCTGAATATGCCCTGTAAGGAGAACAAAAATCCTAGTTTTGATCCTATGTCTAAGACA
Source organism: Boaedon fuliginosus (assembly GCA_027560395.1). Lineage (NCBI taxonomy): Eukaryota > Metazoa > Chordata > Lepidosauria > Squamata > Lamprophiidae > Boaedon > Boaedon fuliginosus. The sequence goes on along the minus strand of JANHGC010001416.1, from coordinate 26,853 downwards.
GAAACATACATTCAACCAGTACCAAGTACACAGCTGGACACACTAGTTCTTCAAGAGCTGGCTTCCCACTTGATGTTCACACAGCACAAAAGTGAGCAGTGAAGACAAAGTTGGTTGAGCAGCTGCATTCACACATGATCGGGGCTTTCAGGCCTTGTAGATTAACTTAATAATTTAATAGTTTTTCTATCATTCTAGGACAAAAATGTCCCAATTCTCTGATCCTTGAAATTCTGCTAGTGATTTGCATTTTAAAGCCCTTCAGTGCCAGCCAGCCAAATCCCATTAATAAAATTCTCTATACTCCATCAAGATCCAGCTGACAAAAATTCATTACATAACCAATTTTCTGCATGATTGGGGAATGTAAGATCAGTAGGAAAAGGAGTACTCAAGAACTTATTTTGGAGTATATTAATACCCAGATAGCTCCAGATATCTGTTACATAAAATAGAATACATAGCAAAAATAAGGTCCTAAATTCAATTGGTTTTCCTCAGATAACAGGTGCTAAAGGTCTTGAGATCTTGGAGAACTATTGTTACAGAGTAGACAGCATCATTAAGGTTGGCACTACTAACAACTTTAAATTTATTATTACTGCTTGTTCAATATTTGATGTGTCTCCTGAATGTAACCATATTGGAATAGATTTTTTTTTTTCATTTCAGGATTTGAATTCCTTAATCGACACTGACTATTATACATT
>JANHGC010001416.1:12180-24746 GCA_027560395.1 Boaedon fuliginosus | reverse complement strand
ATATACTGCTTATCAGAGCTTTACAACACTCCCCAAGCAGTTACAGAGTCAGCTTATTGCCCCCAACAATCTGAGTCTTCATTTCACCGACCTTAGAAAGGTTGGAAGGCTGAGTCAACCTTGAGCCTGGTGGGATTCGATTTGACAACCTGCTGAACAAGTCAGCAGAGTTTGCAGTGCTGCATTTAACCACTACGCCACCGAGGCTCATGCACCATGGTCTAAAAGATACAGCATTACTTTTGTAACCAGCATGTACAATTTATGACACTGTAACTCTTATATAAGATAGGTTTGTGCACAGAAGAAATAGTTGTTGGAATAGCAAACTTGAAAGAAAGAAATTAAAAAATTCCAAAATACTTCAAATACTTCAAACATTTTCTCTCTGTGAGTGGGAATTAGTTGCTCAATTTGCTTCAGAATTTGTTTAAGAATTTATTTAGGCAAGATTTGTTGACTTGTTGCCAGATGAATATAGAGGCTGCAGCTGTTGCTTTTTTCTGACTTCTCTGCAGCCCTAGCTGTCCACAATTTTGTAAAAGCCCCATGCAAGATAACAGGATATCTCTTTATGATATCACCCCATTGATTCTAAAGGGAAGGTGTCAAGCCAGGGAGGCTCCAGATGGTTGGAGATACAATGATAACAATGCCAAAAAGGATATTTAAGATATAAGAGGAAGAATAGATAAGAGTAAGAAAGAGTGGGGGTTCCTGCCTCTTACCATTTTAAAAGTAAGATAAATCTAAGAATCTATAATAAAGTCAACAAAATAAGGGAAGGGAATGGGGGAAGAAAGTTTTGCTTTGTAACATTAATACTGGAACTGCAAATCAAGAATTTTCTCATTAAGAGGAACTCTCATCTCATCCTCCTTCCCAGCTCTTCCCAGACAAGGACTGCATGGTGGAGTTCTGAGTTTGCCAAACTGGTCTCTCATTGGTCAATTAGACTGAGGGCTGATTGGCTTATGGAGAACACTGACTGTTTGGCTGCCACAGATTAGGGTGGTGGAGGTAGAAATGTGTTCATCAGTTTAGATTCTTTTTAGGTCTGTGTGAAATGGGAGAAATTTGTTTTGATGGAATGATCCAGGCCCTGAGATGACCTACCTCACAGGTGTCAAACTCGCAGCATCATGTTGCCGTCATGTGACATTTCATGACGTTTTCCCCTGACCTAGATCCTCAACAAAACGAGTCGGGTGACACTAACTTGCTTCAAAACACTCCTACAGGAGAAGGAGCCTTCTCTTTCCTTTCTTTTTCCCTTTTCTTTTCTCTTTTTTTCATCTTTTCTCCCACTGCTTGCCAAAGAGCTTCCAGGCTGGGCAGCCTAGGGAATGTCCACAACCTATTCTGAAGTTAGAAAGGCTAACTAGAAAGTCTTTAACACAAATTGAGGGGACCTGAACTAGCAGCTCAGGACCCTGGATTAGCAGCGCAGGAGCAGGTCACAACTATTTTGATGCCCCTGAAGCAAATACTCTTCCAGGTCACCCAAAGCCCCTGAGCAGCTGTTGGAATTTGGGCTTCACCTAGCATCACAATATAGTCGTAATTTCAAACTTCGTCAATATAGCTGAGGAAGATAAGCCAAGTATTTGGAATTGCACACTTTCCTATCAACAGCTGCAATGAGAAGATTGGAAATTTTCACATCTTTTTTAATGTGGAGCATGAATTGTAAAACTAGGTTGTTTTCAACCATCTTGTGATAATTAAAATTAAAGTTACCGATGTTTCAGTCACAGTGCTAACTAGCCTCATGCTAAACTGTGATTAACAGGAAAATGGATTCTGTTAGGGGACGGAAAGGCATGTGTCAGTAACTCCCAGCAATTTATCATGATCATGATTTTAGGATGTTTCACTATTTGTCCCACAATCATAACCAATTATAAATTATGTACCATTGCATGATCAGGATTTGAAATGAAAACAAAAGGAACATGGAATGCATTTCTTTATTGGATAGTAGATATTGGCAGACTGCTAGATCTGAGATATTGGAGTTTGAAAATATTTTGATTTTGTTTGATTTCGTTTCAGAATCATGATATTTATTTGATTAGCATTTTGTTATTTAGTCCGTTCCTTGGTATTGAGAGCGGTTGCTGTATTATAATACAATACTGCTGGTAAAATACTTCACTAGAAACAATTAAAAAGAAAAAAGAAAAAAAACCACTTCACCAGAAACAATTAAAAATACATGTCTTAGAAGCAAAAAGGGCATTGTGCAGCTAGGAAAAGTTGCAATAACAAAAATAATTAAGCAAAATAATCAAAGGACTTTGAGTTTGTTTACTTTAGGAGTCAGATGAGTAAGAAGGATGATTAGAGATGGTGGCGGGGGGACACAATGGATGCAAATATGTTTTTCTCTATTTTTTTCTAAGTTTTGAACTGGGCCACCCCAATGAAACTGAAGTACGATACAGGGAAAGAAGCTTTTCACAAAGTACACGTTTCAACGAAGTGAACAGATCAAAGACTAAGGTTATCAGAGAGGCACTCTGGTGTAGTGGTTAAGGCACCAGGATGAAAACTGGGATGCCATGAGTTCTGGTCCCTCTCGACGCACAAAGCCAGCTGGGTGAACTTGGGCTAGTCATTTTGTCTCAGCCTTTAGAGAGAGACTATAAATCATGCCATAGGATAGAAGATTCACTATTAGTCGGTGGAGTGCATTCAATTGACCAATGGCATAAACTAGTTTCTTATGTTTATATTTCCTGCTCTTCTTCCTCCCCCCCTCCCCCGCTGCCCCTCACAACTAGTAAGCTTGGAGCGTTGCTAATAGAGTGTGCACCTCAACTCTTCCAAGCAATATCAGCAGTTCTTAAAGATAGGCTACCATCAATACCTGAAGCCACTTTGGACAGCACAAATGAGATTTGTTGTCAGAGCTGAGTAAGTAGGAGTCAAATATGTATTGAAGTCAGACTCGCTAAGGATGGAACAATCAAAGCTATCAAAGCACACCACATAATGGCTCAAGACAAGAGGTCTAGCAAATATTGTTCTAATATCATCCTAACCGCAAGGGCTCTTCAGATGTGGTTCTCAAAGACATTTAAATTAGCAAAGAGTGCTTGCCATTAATCATTCATAATAGCTTCTGGGAGGCCCAGCTCATTTAAACATTTTACATTTTTATTACTTATGTATGTGGGGCAGCAATTAAAGTTGTCATGGTCACATAATGAAGACTAATGAAACCAAGAGATAGATTGATTTTCATTTGCTGTCAGTCTGAATAATCCCTCTTTGTTTACATAGGTGTGGAGGGAAGCTACTGAACATATCAAAGATAAACTCATAATAACTTCATGAACTTTAGGACTAGTTTAGCCAACTATATTGATAATGTAGCTCCACACCTTTGTGCACATTGCCTTCCATTTGTGTTGGGATCAACATCAACCAAGCAAGATGTTACGATCACAGTCCATACAGAGATGGGCTGATACATCCCCAACATCATAAACTGACCGTCAGAAGTGATTGTCAGCCTCAGATCAATTCACATGGAATGTAGATGATCCTTCAATAAAGCCACATGAACCAGGGTCATGATAGCAACCACAAATGATAACAACTGGAACAAAACTTTGCTGCCTGAGACTCTGAGGAGCCTCAGCCAGTTAAGAGTAGAAAACAGTAGGTTAAAGGGAATAACCTAGACAAAGGGAGCCGGTACTTCTGTAATACCATAGAAATAACTTTAAAGTGGATACATTTTAAACTGGAAAGATCAGATTTAATACAACAGCTACAGCACATTTTAACTTTATCCATGAATTATGTCATATTTCATTTCTTTAGTCATGCAACAATCTGCAATAGTGTCTTGTTATTCTTTGCTTTCCTGGAGAGTGAGCAAAATATAACTTTGGGGGAAGTATGTGTGCATGCTTAACTTAAAGGAAAATAACCAAGCTCTGTAACCATAATCACAGCTTTGGTCCAATCAAGTTAAGCTTATATATTAGCAAAACTTTGATCATATACAGCATATGAATCATAATCAAAGTTAACAACTCAACACCGATCCCCATTCCTTTGACTATTTCCTCCACTCTTCTCATTCTTTAATAGTGGTGGGTTTTAGACACAGCTTCTTTGGAAGCCTAATGTGAGTTCCTTTTTCATGATCCTCTTTGACATAATTGCAGAATATTCGTAGAAACTGCAAGGAGAAGAATGGAGTCCAAAATCAAATGTATTAAAGTCAAACAATACAATTAAGAAACCCTAACCCTGCATTCCGTCATCTGCATCCACAGAAATGCATCACAATAAAGATGTTACCACAAAGCAATAATGGGCTAGAAGTTATGTGGCAGCTCCATAGTTAACCCTCCATGTGCTTTTTTGTTTCTAAATTGCACTAATCAGCTGTTGGGATGGGTCTTTAGTTTTTATTTTGTTTGTTTGTTTGTTTGTTTAAATTTGTAGCCCCACCCCCCCCAATCCCGCAGGACTCCGGGCGGCTCACAACAAGAATAAAAACAATACATAACAATATATAAAAACAATTTAAACCCCATTAAAATTACTAAAATTTCCTAAATTTTTCGGTAGTTCTAATGGAGTAGAGCAGGCGTCTCCAAAATTGGGAACTTTAAGATTTATGGACTTTAACTCTCAGAATTCCCCATCCATGAAGTTCCCAAGCTTTAAAGTTACCAAGTTTGGGTATCCTTGGAGTGGAGTGAAATTTTGACACCATATCCGTAGCTGAAATCACATGTACCATGAAACATCTATTTGCCACGCCTTAGCAGTGGTAGCAATTAATTTGCTTAGGACTAAAAACTAAGGAGAGTTTAGTTGATCAGTAGGACGGGCTACTAAGGAATTCTATCTATTTAAGTTGGGGGGTGGGGAAGAATCACATTTATCAAAAATTGGCAAACTCACTGCATAGATGCATCCATGAGTCACCAGAACTTCCACTGAATTCAATGGACTCTCTGTAAACCAAAAGGCCTCTGTGGTTGGCAGCAGCTCTGTGAGCAATAATTTATCATTAATTCTTTCCATCCTTCAGAATTACAGATTCCAAATGTGAACCAAAAATGGCTCTCCCAGTTAGCAATAATAAAGACACTTTATATTGGATTTGGATATACACACACACACATACTTACATACATACATCTCCTGATTTTTTTAATATTGACACACTGACAGTAGACAATTAAAACAGCAGAAAAGAATCATCAACAGAAAACCAAGGAAAAGGACAAAGCACTTTATGCCATTAGGCTATTGAGAATGCCAAGGGCCCTAAAAATGCAGCTTTAATAATGATGATGTTGTGTCCAACTCTTGGTGATTCTATGGGCCAGGTCTCTCCATTGTTTCCTATTTGCACTACTTCTTTGACTTCTATGCTCTGGTTGGTGTAAGCTTTGACGGTTCCAGCCACCATGTTCTTTGGTAGTTTGGTTTCCTTTAACTGCTAACACTTCCAAACATAATTGCATTGTCTAAATGCATTTCCCCCCCCCCCATGACGTGGCCAAAATAAGTGAGAGGCAGCTTTGTGATTTTGCCTTTCAGTGACCTGTCTGGTGTTATGTGCTCTAGTACTTGTTTGTTGGTCACCTTTGCTGTCCAAAGCATATGCAGGAGATTTCTCCAGCACCATATCTCAAACAAGTTGACCTTCTTCCTCTTTTGCTTTTTTAAGGTCCAACTTTCACAAACATTGGTAGCTAGTGGGGAATGCAATAGAGCGGACTAACCTAAATTTGGTTGCCAGGCTGATGTCCTTGCTTTCTCATATTCGGCTCATGTTCATCATTACTGTGCAACCCAGTGCACATCCAATGTTTCATTTCTGGGCTGTATTCACCCCTTTGAGCAATCTGCAATCCTTTCCACATATTCTATCTCTTCCCCATCAATTTCTATTCTGATGGTTCCATTCCTTGCTTTAATAATATGTTAGTAAATCATTGAAGATATAAAAATATGTTATAAGAACGGTTAAAAATCTTCCCCTGTCCAAGGACAGTTTCAACGTTTACCCCTCATCAAAGATTTAGTTAGCCACACCTCACTTTGTTCTTTGGCCCAGGGTGCTTCCAAAAATCAGAATATAAATATCCATGGCAGGGCACTGCAAACGTGGTACATGGATATTAAAGGAAGGGATTTAAATATAATGTAATTTACGGCTTACTAAAAACACTACAAATCTTTAACAAATCTTCTGTCAATGAAATGAAGTTCTATCTCTCCCTTCCTTCTATTCTCATAAGTACTTCCTTGCATGGAGGTCCTTTTTTGCCCTCTACTCATAAAACAAAGACAGGGTGGGGGGAACCACCTGAACTATATTTTTATACTTTCGTGCAGTGATGAGAAAAGCCACAGCTGGCCCCAAAATGCTCTCCTTCTGCAGATTGATTGCAAGAGGAGAAGCTGGGAATTCCGATGAAGACAAAACGGAAATTGAATTAACTAGCCAAATTCACTGTAGAGAGAGAAAGGAAATTAGGCCTCCATTCTTCTGATCTGTAGAAGACATGATAAGTCTGCCTAGTAATCAGTCTTCAGTCTGCTTCTCTCCTTCTGTGGTGGCCACAGTCATGATTTTGAAAGACTCAATGTCAGAAACATTGAGACTGATCTTAGACTTCAGGAGAGCCTTTTCTCGTACATAGTCAATATGCTTAATAGTCTTTTCTTGAAGCTCACAGCTCAGACTCTGTCAATTTAGTCTTTCCTGAATTGGGACAGAGTTGCATTTTCCTGTTTTGATCTAGAGCCAAGTCAGATCTGCTTTTTATAAAATAAATGCATAATAACGTGAAGACTGCTAGATTTTACTTCATTCAAGATGCAAAAACAATTCTGCATAATTTTGGGGTGAGGTTTTCACTGCTAGTGATGAGATAGGATATACATTTTTGAGGAAAAAAAGCATTAGTTGACATATAATTAGTCATTTCAATTAAAACAAAAAGCTGTCTCATGTTATCCATGAAGCGGGCAGGAAAAGTTAACTGGTGCCCTTTGGGAAGCCCCACAAAGGTCAAAAAGGGTATCATATCTACTGCTAAGTCTCAGAATATCTTTACTACATTTCATTTGCATCTGCATCAGTTTCACATTTCACTTTTTCCCCTTCCCCACTTCCTCTTCTTCCACCTTACAGAGAGCTATTTTTTAAAAAACTGGAAAACACCTACCACCCACAGAATGCACTTAATACACTTTTCAGTAATTTCCTCCAAATCTTTTCCACTCTCTTACAGATATGTCTGTAACTATTTTATTCAGGTAAATTCACTTCCATTCTCTTACTTCAGGATTTTGTCATTAAACGTGTGCGCAATTCAATTTTTCCTAAGCTGGTACCTGTATGTTGGACTATATACTCCAGCATATCTATCTTACCAGCTGTAGCTCTGTATCTTTTGTCAGTCAGTTCTTAAAATAACTGTTGTAGTCTAATAGTTGCCTCTGTAGTTTTTGACAAGAGATGCAATTTCTGGTTCGGTTGCCATATGTGTAGACTTTTAGTATCTCCATTAAGGCAGAATGTTGCCCAGAGTATATCATCATGGAAGTAACCTACACTTCATATCCTGAATTATAACATCTATCCTATGTGATTCTATGGCACCATATTATGGCGATTTTGTCATGGTTTTACCTTTATTCAATATTTTATCTTTATTCTATTGTCCATATATTTATTTATGCATCACTTTATTCTCAAATTATCAGTGCCATTTTCCACCTATGAGGTAAATTGTGGCTCAAACAAAAGAAGCAGCCATGGGGATTTGTGCAGGGTTTCCTCTACAGTAGTGATGTCCAACCTCGGCAACTTTAAGACTTGCTGCCTGGTGAATTCTGGGAGTTGATGTCCACAGGTCTTAAAGTTGCCAAGGTTGGACACCCCTGCTCTACAGAGTTGGAAGCTTTTTGAACTGAGGAACATAGGATGAGAAAGGCTCAAAAGTTTTTTTCACTCAACCTTCTACGATAACTATGTGAGATGAGATTAAACTCATGCCTTCCAAATTCATTTCTCATAGCAGAATGCTAATATTTGACCCACACGTTAACTGCCATCACAACTATGAAACCCACTACGTGACCCAGCTGTCATAGTTTCAGCTTAACCCAGCCTTCTCCAACCTGATGCCATCCAGATGTGCTGGGTACAACACACAATCCAGACATAACACAGGAGTCTCTGGTTGGAATTCATTGAAAATGAATTGCAGAACATCTGGAAAACACTAAATTGGAACAGTTGCTGTCTTGCAATATGGTGTAATGTTACTTTCCAGGTAAAGACAATATAACTAAAATGTAAATGCAGGTAGTCCTCTACTTACAACCATAATGGAGCCCAAAAGTTATGTTGCCAAATGAGGCAGTTGTTAAGTGAGTTTTGCCCCATTTTATGAACTTTCTTGCCACAGTCGTTAAGTGAATCATTGCAGTTGTTAAGTTAATAACACAGTTGTTAAGTGAATCTGGCTTCCCTGTTGACTTTGTTCATCAAAAGTTTGCAGAAAGTGATCACATGACCCCGGAACATGCAACGGTCATAAAGATGAGTCAATTGCCAAGTGGTTGAATATTAATCACTTGATGGGGATGCAGCAACAGTTGTAAGTGTGAGAAATGGTCATAAGTCACTTTTATCACTGCCGTTGTAACTTTAAACTCTCACTAAATGAAATGTTGTAAGTCAAGGACTACTTGTATAGACATCATTGTTTTGGTGTTTTTTTTTAAATTGAGTGACGGCAGCAAAAAGAAATATTACCTTCATGAGACGTGCTAGAGTCGCTATTATGGGATGGAGCTTTAAAGTGAAAATGACGCCTTGGAGAACAGACTGGTAATCGGAGTTTATTCTTTCAGACAAAAATGACAGGTCAGTAATCGTTTTCATACTTTACCTGTAGAAAGTCTCAAATGTCCCAACATCTCCAGGTAAAACGTACTTCAGGGAATCCTTAAGAAAGATTTCCGGGCAGGATCAACATTAATCAGGAAGTGGGTCATTTGACTATACATATTGATTCATTTGTCTATTCTTTCCCATTGTAGCATGACTGCTTTTCTTCCTATATGGTTTTGGCATCGATGTTTTAAGTCTCTATCATGCCTGCCTCTTGTTCACTCTGCTTCAAGGAAGACAACGCGGGGAAGAAAGTGGCAACAACTTTAGGACAGAGGAGAGTGACTGGGCATTGTATTGGGGGAAAGGGAAAACAACTCCTCAGGCTCAGAGACAACTCTAAGGCCTAGCTGTTAAAAAACAATGGAGGCTGGACTTTAAGAACACAAAGAAACAAAGAAAGTAATTCTAAAAACCACAGGGAACTTATGTCCAATGGGGATCTAAGAGATGCTCTTCCTGTAACAGCAACATCTTTAATTGGCAGAAGTAGCCGAAGACCAGTTAACATTATCTTGCATCATAAGACTCTTAAAAATGGGATGTATTTTATCATGTGACTTTGGGGTTTGACAAAAACTTGATGAGGTTCAATGAATGATTAAGAGAAAACAAGAAGTCCACTTGAACGGAGGTGCCAAGGACATCCATAACATTTTTCCTAAGATGCAGCAGAAAAGGGGACATTCATATGAAGACTTATTATTTTGCCTCTTTTTTTTTACCATGTTCCACCACCTGAAAGAGTAAAATGACAACAAACCTTAGAATATGTTAAAAAATATTTTATGTGAACTAAATTTCTTTGTGGAATCTCCCTTGCTATCATTTACCTTGTGAAGTAGGCCATTGCTGTAAATTTACAGAAGTACAGTTATCCAAAAAAGGTGGATTTTAGAATAAGGATAGCTTCCAACTTTCAATCTTAACCCTAAGGATGCTCATCCAGAAGTGATCAAATCAAATCTTTATTAGGTCATAGATACAATAAATAGAAGTGAGTCCAATGGCTTTACAGGGACTCATCTGCCAAGTATCCTTATACTGTAGGCCGATGGGTGACAGCTCAACCGAAGTCTTATGAATTCAGTGTAAACTACACCTAAATAAATGTGTACACAACTCAAGCTATAGGAATGCAGCATTTATTATTTCAGCCCTTGTTTTTGTTTTTCTTATGTCCAAATGTATTTAATTATGCTGGCTTATTTGGGTTGCTAGACAGGCAAAGTTTACTGGTGAGTCATCTTAGATCAATTTTAGGGATTAGGAGAAATAAAACATAGCCTTTCGCAAGAGATAAACTGTTTCATATTCGGAGGCACCAGAATTGTATACTTCTCTTACAACTAAGCAAGAAAGTGGGGGATGTACAGATCAGGTAAAACAAGGGAGAGAACAAACAGACTGGCACATGAGCAGTAATAAAGAGAATATCTATAAGTAGGATTGGCTAGGAATACAGCGACTCATAAATATAACCCTGCTTCTGATCTGAGGTTCATGCAAATACTTTGGCAAAGTCTAAAGCTGTACTGAAATCCATATGGATCACAAAGTAAAATCGCAAAGGTTATTTATCTTTGTATAGATTTTAAGAGCAATCATGGCAACAGGTAAGTGCTCTCTGAGTTTGAAATCAAATAAAGATTGATGACTCGAAAGTACATCAAAGAGCCATCAACCTTTTTATGGCTATTGTAGTGATGGGCACCTGCTCCCGTTTATTCAGTTAGGGTATGGCAGGTCCTTGTCTCTCCAACATAGACTCAATCTTGCATAGCCTGCAATAAATGTGGGCCAGGTTGGTACATATGCAACCTATCAGCCAATACATACAGGCCCAATTTCCCAAGTGGGAGAATTCATCTTAACTGCAAAATCCAAGCTAAAGCAATGGGGGTGAAGACACTTGTCTGAACTTGTCCAACAGGTTCTCCTCAGCCCTGCCCTTGCTGGGAAAAGGGGTATGAGACTAAGGGGGGGGAGCTAAGAGGCAGATCACTTGTGAGGGGAGTAAGGTGTGCAAGAGGGAATGGAGGAACTGTTTAAGCAATGTGGAGATTGAGAGCAGCCATGTGGTTTTGTTAAACTAGCTTCTAATGGAAGTACATAGCCAAGCAAAGCTCAGGCTGGAGGAACTGTGGTAAGAATGGAGCTAATCTTCCCTGGAACCAAATGTAAGGAAGGATCTAATATCAAAGCCAAGAACATCTTCAGGATTCAGGAAGCAAAGAAAAGGCCTGCTTGAGTGGAGGAGAAATTAAATCAACAGAGTGGACTGTCTGAGCCCTGAGGCAGGGCAGAGATAAGTGTCTCTGGGTTGAAGGTGTGATAAGGCGCCAATATTTCTAGGGAGTTCACAGGACCTAAGAGGAAGTTTTCCTAAAACCTTGATGAAGGTTGCAATCTCTGGGAGTCAGGGATTAGTCAGAACAAACTACCCTGAAGAAGCAAACTGGGAAAAGCCCTTTTCTCCCAGGTAAAGGAAACATTCTAAACCAAGATTTCTCTGAACTTAGATTTCTTTGTTTGTAAGTATTCTGTTTTCCCTTATAAACTTGGATGGTCTGAATCTGTCTATTAATTACTTCAAGAATTTGCTCTGGCTTGTTTCTTTGTCTTTAAGCATTTTTTATGTCTTGCTCCATGTATGATATTTGAACCTCAGTTCCTCTCCATCTGGAACTGTGTCCAATTTCCCTGTAGCATTTTATGGGAGATTGATGCTTAAAGTGTTGTAATCTTATCAGTACCAAATGTTTTATTTCATCCAATTTTAATGTGGGAGGAACTGAATATCTAAACTAGAAGGAACCATATTGTCTTATTTTAACACTACTGATTTTCAAATCATTAAATCATTTTATTTTTATCCCTTCAAAAGGAGAGGGGAGCAAAATGTTCTGCATCGGTTCAAAGTAATTGACCGATGGAAATTTTGTCAATGCACACTTTTTTGTAAGCGCCGTCCAAGATTTTCTGGTGCAGTATCTGGTGCGCCTATAGCCACTGACGCCACCACATTATGGTTTATGTCATAAACTTTCAGTTTCAATTTTCCTATCTTGGTGATCTGCTCCAATTTTTGTCTTCTTTTTTTACTGTATTCTGGTATTGTCACATCAATTATCCATCCTTTCTTCTTTTCAACCAGTTAAATCTGGTGTGCCTTCATTAGTTTGTATTCAGGAATCCCATAATATTTTAACCTGCTCATGTTTACTACTTCGTTAGTTCTTTGTTTCCACCAATTTTTAATTACTGGCACATGATAACTTTTCAAATGATCCAGTGAATCATTTGGCGACTGTGTTATGCTTTTGCTTGTAATCAGTTTGTTCAATTTTCTTGCACAAGCTGAGTATGGGATCTACTGTTTCTTTTGTTTCTTTGTACAATCGGGACTTTGAATGATTTGATTTTACAATTCTGACCTCTATTACATTAGTTTGAATTGCTCTTCAGCAGCCAAAATCAAGCCTTCAGCTGCCGCCACCAATCCCCGCTGCCTGGAACCACCCGAAAATATGACGTGCAGAGGCCAAAAACAGGGCATGCAGAGGCCAAAAACACGATGTGCAGAGGCCAGGCTGTTGGTGCCGTCACTGGCCGG
>JANHGC010001414.1:5005-15801 GCA_027560395.1 Boaedon fuliginosus | reverse complement strand
ATCTATCTATCTATCTATCTATCTATCTATCTATCTATCTATCTATCTATCTATCTATCATCTATCTATCTATTTTAAAACTAGGTACCTTGGTAGAAAACCCAGGGTACCATAAATCTCTTCCTAACAGCAGGGAGAGGAGGGTTTGTTTGTTTGTTTGTTTATATTTATTTATAAAATAAATAAATAAATAAATAAATAAATAAATAAAACCTCCTCTTCCTGCTGTTAGGAAGAGATTTATGGTACCCTGGGTTTTCCCACCAAGGTACCTAGTTTGTTCAGGGCAGGGGTTTGCACTCTGCCAGATGTAACATCTGACAATCCCCTTCTGTGACGACCACTGGCATGAACAAACTCAGTTTGCCAGAGATAGTCATGTTGATCACATGGCAAGGGCTTGGTGAAAATAGCAGGAATTTGTTCTTTGGTTTGTAAATACTCAGCTGATATGAAACCTTGATCAATCAATTGCTTCACATTCCTGCATTTAATGTTAATGTGTCTGGATCTTTGACCTACAGCCTTTGCATCTGAAATTGAAATTGCTGAAGTGTTGTCCTCATACATGGTGATGGGATGTCCTGGGTATCTCCACATACTGATTATGAAAGATTCAAACCATAGAAGGTCATTGCCTGCCTCAGACATGCAAGCGGAGTGGAAGATTCCACTCTCCAGTGGAATCTAAAATCAATCTTTGTTGGCCTATGTGCCAATAAATGGGAGAACCATTTAGGAACACTGCAAATCCATTCCTTCTGGAACTAGAATCTCCAGCCCAATCCGTGTCCATGTAACAAGTCAGACGGGCTTGTTCTAGGCATGAGATGGACGTGTTTTGTACCATTCAGCTATCTCAAAATGCGTTTTATGCATAACCAATGGAACACAGTAGGTTTGTCTGAGTGTCTGGACACTAAGTTAATGCTTAGTGCAATGTCTGGATGAGTCCAGGGGCTGATGTACAGCAAAGATCCAATTACAGATTTGTATAGTGTGGTATCTGTAAATTTAGGACTTTCCTCACATGTATGTTTGAAGAAGTCTGATTGCATGGGTGTTCAAATTGGTCTGGAATCAGACATATTTATTTATTTATTAGATTTATATTCCGCCTCTCTTCACCCCTTCCGGGGGAACTCGAGGCGGCAATATTGCATCTCCCTAGGAGTTCCTCTATTTTGTCTTTGAGATAGAGCAAATCCCTTATTAGTTTTTGTGATCTGAACCCCTAGGTATTTGTCTGCAAGCCAAAGTCACTTGAGTGCAAAGTGTTTTAGTTGTTCAACAAAAGCATCACTTCTCCTTATTTGGCCCAACATACAATAAGTTATCACCAAAACTTTTTCAATACATAAACCAAAACTTTTTCAATGAAGACATTTGACCTTTTGACAAAGACACTTTTATCAGTTGGTGTTATGTAATATCCCATATCTCTGAGAACTTTGGTTAGACCACATTTTTTCTGACTGCTTTAGGCCATAAAAACTCTTTTTCAATAGCCATGTTTTGCTTTCTTCAAGGTCTGGACAGCTTCTCATGTAATTGTCAGTGTCCAGGTCAGCATGTAGGGATGCTGTTTTCACATCAAACTGGTAGACCTTTTGGTTTTGTATTGCAGCCATTGCTAGTGCAGCTTTGACAGTTTCTGATCTGACTGTTGGAGAATAGGTGTCACTGTAGTCATAAGGGTAGCGTTGGACGTACCCTTTAGCCACGAGACTGGCTTTGTATGTAAGGCTGTTGTCATAGTTGGTTTTGAGTTTGTACACCCATCTGGTGCCAATAGTCTTTTCCCCTGTGGGTGCTTTGTTTACTGGGACGTAAACTTTGTGGTTTTTTAAGACTTTGCATCTCTTGGTTCATTGCTTCAAATTGTTTACTCCATTCTTCCTCTGGAAATTTGAGAACATAGTTGTATGTTCTGGGGATTTCATCTATGAGGTAGATATTGATGATGATTTCATCCTAATCAAATCTCTTTGGTGGAACACCTTTTGTGGCACGTATGGAACGTCTCACAGATTGTCTTTCAATGTTGTCATCACGGTTGTCATCGCCATGTAAAGATTCACCGCTGTCGTCATTTTGGACAGGTTCATCTGGATAATTTCCCCTTCTATGACATGGGGGATCTTGTTTTGCATTTAAGGAGTTTGAGGCCTTGGGTTTGTTCTGGTTAGTGCAATATGGTGCTAGGTCATTGGAGTGGATCCTTGACCAGTCTGCATCTTGGGCAAAATTGGCATTTTGGGATATGACAATCTTGTGGTTGTCATCCATGAATCTGTAGGCCTTGCATCCTTGTGTGTAACCTATGAAAATGAGTTCCATGGACGTTGGGTCACCTTTGTTGCATTGTTGTTTTGGGATGTAGACCCAAGCTTTAGATCCAAAAGTCTTAAGGTGTGACAGGTTGGGTTTCCTGCCATAGACCATGTAGTAAGGAGTCTAGTCAATGCTAGTACTCCAAAGTGTATTGATATAGTTTACAAACAATATGGCTTCAGCTCAAAGTCTTCTGTCGGCTTCAGCATCAGCAATAAAACGATAACATGCCATTCCTTCGTTTAGCCATCCCATTCTGAGGTGGAGAAAATGATGAAGTGGTTATGTGGTTGATGCCTTTGTAGACCATCCAATCCTCAAATTCAGTAGAAATGAATTCACCGCCTCTATTGGTTTTCACATTGGCGATACATATATTTTGCTGTGTTTCAATGAGGGCATAAAAAAATCTGGAAGCATTTGAATGCTTCAGATTTATTTTGCAATGTATATATATGGCCAAATTTGCTGTAGTCATCCATGATATTTAGGAAATATTTTTGCAGCCAAAACAGGTTGGAAATGGGCCAACAATATCCATAAGCACCAGGACATAAATGTGGCTTGTCCTGTATTTGGATTTTTTAGGGTAAGGGGCAACCTTGGATTTTGCTTGTTTGCAAATAGCACAGTCAAGAAAAGTATTAAAATCCTGTATACATAAACCATTAGAATAATCCTGCATTTTCTTAACAATGTTAAAACTAGCATGACCCAACTGACAGTGTAACAAGTGTGCACAATTGGTATGTAAAGATTTGCCAGTGCTAGCCTTTGGTACCTTTTGTGATTTGGGAGCAGGGACATCGTGATTGTGGTCATCACTGTTGGAATCAGGTTCAGTGACATCAGATTTGGAAGAGATCTTTGTTTTCTTTGCAGGACCTGGAGATGAGCTGATTGCAGTTGTATGTATTCTCTTGGATTTTTGTCTGACCCTTTGAGGTTGAAGAACAATGTGATGAGCTATCCCTTCTATCTGGGTGTTAGCTCTTTGTGAGGTATCACTCCATTGGTTTGGAGGCTGAACCACATCATAGGGTGTAATATAGTAAAGTTTGCCTTTACAGGTGACAGGAGCAACAATGCTCTCTCTAGGAATGACAACGTCACTTGTGTGAATATAACCCATCAGATTCAAAAGTGAACTTAAAACCATATTTTTCACATAATTGGGAAACACTTAAGATATTGTTTTTGATATTTGGAACATGTAAAACATCATCAATATCACCCAGATCAGGAATAACAACCATTCCCACCCCAGTAGCTCTGGCTATATCTCCTGTAGCCACCTGAACAGAAGAAGTGTTGCATTGCATGTGCTTGAAAACAGCCTTTTGAGAAGCAATACTCTCGATGTCCCAGAGTCCAGAATCCAATGATTCTTGATATCAGGTTCAGGGGAGGTGCGGATGGTAAGAAAAGTTGAAGGACGTGTGTAGTTGTCTCTGCCTCTGCCATTTCCTTCTTGGTCCTCTACCACTTGAGTAGGGATGGAAAGGTTTGGAATATGTCTGGTGAAAAGGTTTGGGTTGTAGATGTTTAGGGCAATCAGTCTTGTAATGTCCTTTGTCACTGCAATTGTGGCATTGGAGAATGGCATTGATCTTCTCAATGTGTTGCTGTTGTGGGTACCTTGGGGGTTGTTGCAGGTATCTTGGGGGTCTGTAGTCTGTTTTCATATGATGTCTGTGGTCATGCTGGTGGAGGGCTTTGTCCCTTTTGTGGGCATTTTCCTCCAGTATTTTCTTAGTGAGTTATGATAGAGTTAGTTCTTCCTTTGATTTTAAACCAATTGAGAAAATGAAGTGACCCCATTTGTGTTCATCAAGGGAGTTGAGCATGACACTGATGAGTGACTCAGTTGTAACAGGATGTCCTCCTTGGATCATTTTGTTTCTTATTTCTTTTAGTTTGGTGATGTGTGCATGCATATTTTATCCAGGTTTGTGCTTCATAGCATAAAAGTCTCTAGATAGTCGATTGATTGCACCTATGCAGTTCGCTGGTTACCCACTTTGTGGATGCGCTTCCGATTCGGCTGTCAAAAACGCACTGCGCAGGATCGCCTTCAAAATCTTCGTGGTATTCTGAAAACACTGATCCAACAGTTGAAGGCGATCCCGTGCAGCGTGCTTTTGACAGCCAAATCAGAAGCATGTCCACAAAGCGGGTAACCAGCGAACCGGGAGAAACCCATCCCTGCACCTATGCTATCACTTTGGTATCGGTTTTGAAGTGTGATCCATAGTTCCTGTACATTTTCAACATCATAAATGGAGTGGTGCAAGGCTGAATCAATTGAGATGAGCAGGGTAGTATAAGCTTTGTTGTGAATGAGCTCAATTTTGTATGACCAAGGAGGGGTAGGTGGATGTGAGATCATCCATATTAGGTTTTCAGCCATTAAAACAATTTGGATGTCTGAACATGGAGGAAAGGAGGTAAGATCCTTATATACCCTTAGATATAGACCCTCCTCTTCGTGATTTTAGGAAGATTTATGGTACCCTGGGTTTTTCCACCCAGGTACCTAGTTTGTTCTGCCCAGGGGTTAGCACTCTGCCAGATGCAACATCTGACAGGGAGGAGGGAGGAAAAGTGGGAGGAGTGCAGGAAAGACATAAAGACATAAATATTCTAAATCAAAACTTGTGAAAATTGAAATTAAATTAAAAATCAGGTATATAACAGCAGTAAATTCATTAGCAACCCAGTGATTATGGATAGTCTAAAACACAAAGATGAATTATTTTCTTCCCTTTTTTTCTTAATTTATATTTTTAGCTTGGGATTGTCACTTTTCATTTTTTTTAAGATTAAAGATTGTTTTGTGAATTGTATATGCATACAATACATACATAAAATGGCAAAAATAAATAATTAAAAAACTATATGATGAAAATATAGCTAAAAAAGAATTTGTTAGAGGTGTAGCTTTGCTATCCAATTTTGGCAAAAATAAAATAAAACTTAGTAATTAGACAAAAACCACTTTCAATACAAGTCTAATTTTCCTTCAGGGTTATGGCTGGCTCAGCAGCAGCCTTTTGGGAAATGAGAATCAAATCATGCATTTTTTAAAAAAATAGGGTTGCCAGATATATTTTTTTACCCAGTTAGTGACCTGGACTCAGAAAAGGCACGAGACCCTGGACAGTTTTTAAAATCTCGATCTAAGGATTGAGAAATATTTTGAAAAAAGCAAGATAAAAAGGTGATTTATGAGTGTATTCTATTGTCTCTCTCCTATATTTTGTTTGATTGCTATTCATGGATATGTGTGTATGTGAGAGTTTACTGGATTTTCTATTTGAGGTTTTTATTCTGTAAGCCAACAGGAGTCACCATGAGCTAGATGGCTATATACATTTGATAGATAGATAGATAGATAGATAGATAGATAGATAGATAGATAGATAGATAGATAGATAGATAGATAGATAGATACTTTCTTCACTATACTGTATAGTATAATTATTATATTATTACATTTTGTTCCTTACTGCTGTACTACACTCTATAATATATTATTACAGAGAAATGATATCTTCTCACAATTCTGCCTTCTGTTTTAATTCAATTCTGGGATTTCTTCTGCTTTTATTTTCTCTGTTAATGTTCAAGATGTACCGCAATTGCACCTTTCCACATTCTGCTTTTCTCTGCTGTGCCTCTAAACTTTCTTTTCTTTTGAAACATCCACTACCTTTCAAGCAAAAATACCTTATATTATTTGGCTATTTTTGAGGCTCCCATGTATGTGTCAATGTTGCCAATTTTTTTGATAAAACTACAGGGATAACTTTGGGAAAAAAGCTCAAATGGAAAGGGAGGAAAGCAGGTACCTGCATTATATTTAAGCAGCCTGCTCTTCCACAGTTGCTTTTTATTGTTCTATGGTTCTGAGCAATGTCCTATTCTGACTTGATTCAGATATTGCAGACTGTAACAATATTCTGATGTTTAGGTCATTGTGCCACACACCTATTTTCAATTGCAACCCTGTGCATATCTAAAAGTAATACCCAAAAAGTAAAATGGGATATTCTTCTACTTATGTTCCCTGAAGTGTTTTCTATGTTTCTAAACCCAGTACAAAATACTAATTAGCTTGGTTGCAATGCTTTCACGGGGACTAATGTTATATTTATTATATTAGTAATCTTTCTATGAAAAGTAATTTTTAATATTAAAATTCATTCCCCCAAGAAAGCAGAAGAAAACTAAAGGGCTTGATAAACTGGCTATTGTGTTGATGGTTATTAATCTCATTTAAATAAGTAATCTCGGCCCTTGCTCTGGAGTGTTAAAATAAATGAGCAGATGTTAAAATATATGTAATCATACCAGACCAGTCCAAAGAATTGATGTCTTAAGGACAGAGGGCCATTGAGGGACAATGTTCTCTCAGCTTGCTTTGAGTAGTTTTTAGAATTTGCATAATAGGTAATATTTTAGAGAAGTGTAAACCAACATACTTTCAATTTGGGGGAAGTTTCTCTGTGGACAGTAAATCTAGGCCAAATAGAATTCTTCCTGTAGGAAAAACAGAACTGTTTCCAAGTCCACAGGTAAAAGAGATTTTACAGCTAAAAAATTAGATAGTTTCTTGGCACGCACATAAAATAGAAATGATATACAAATTATAAAACTTGATGGTTTGTTGCCCTAATCACAGTTTATCAGAGAAATAAATAAAAATCTATATATGCTTAGAGATAATCCCTTTATATAAAACTAAATATTAGATCTTAGGAATTTAGTATTTTCAATATTATATAGCAAACTGCTTGCCATCATCAGCACACAGTTTCCTTCTGCTTCATAAATTGAAAGTTTCATCAGAGGTTAAGCACAAATCCCTCTCTTTATGGATAAATAAGGAGCTTATACAAGGTAACATGTGCAAAAAACTGTATAAGTTTGGCTCAGAAATGAACTTCAGGTTTTCTTGGGGAAAAAAAGCTCTTCAAGAACTTGCCATCTTTTAACACTTTTTGAAACCCTCCTTCTAATTTACCAGAAGTTTTCTATCCTGAAACAGCTGCTCACAAGTGACACTAAACTGCATAATTGGGACATAAATATTAATATGCAAATACACATCCTAATAATATCCATAACATTAGGGGGCCATGCACCTGTTCATACTCCACTGTAATATGTATACCATTGCTTAAGTTGCTGCAATACTCAACAATTTTGCTGAAACAAACAAAATAACACCTGCTTCTCTGGTAACAAAACTCTCAGATTACACAGTAGAAATGTAGAGTGTACCAGGCATCAATTTACAAGGGAGATACAAAGTAAATTTGACTTAGCAAGTGGTTCTGGAAAATTAGCATTTGAAAACTGTGTTTTTCTTTTCTTTTCTGTTTTTAAATTATATAAAAACTCATTGCATCTAAAGAATCATTTGTATTTGAAATGGGTGTCAAGATACAATTTAACCATATCTAAGAGGTAACAAAGAACACATAAGTATATCTGAAATAAAGAAAAAAATATCAAATACATCTGGCATGTTACTATATAATATAAAATATGCAGCAGATATATTCCATTAAGCTTCATTTTTCATAAATCCAGTAGCTGAAGGCATGTTTATTGATTATAGAACAGTGTTTCTCAACTTCAGCAACTTTAGGATGAATGAACTTCAACTCCCACCCTTCTGGCTGTAGAATTTAGGGAGTTGAAGTCCGCATATTTTATGGTTGATGAGCTTAAAAAATATTGCCATAAAATGTGTATGCATATATGTACCCAGCAGATATGAATACCTGATAACATATCATATTAAGCTGAAATATGGTTTGATTTCAGTTTAAGGAAGATATAATGGTGACTCTGGACCTCGAGGCTTTCTTTTTTTCAGTGGCAAAGCAGAACAGTTAAAACTCACCCTCCTTTGTCTGGGCAAGTCCATAGCAGGTTTGCCCAAGGAAAGAGACAGCAAGCTCAGAGTTTTGAAAAAATACATACATATATCTGTTGAAACCACCCACCAATTGCAGCAATTTATTCCCTGATTTGTCCTTAAATTTATTTGTGTAGGGGATTGCAGAAACTTACCATTTTAGAGGATCATTGTACTAGAAAATTTGAAAATGTCTCTTTTAAGATATATGAATCCAGCAATTGCAGTTTGTAAACAATAAATTAAGATTTAGCATAAGCTGTGATTCATAAAACCATGTTTCAATCCAGTCAATTGTGTGTTAACAATTATAGCATAGTGTGCTAATATGCTTTGCCATGTTAGAATCAGAATCAGAATAGAGCTGGGAGGGACCATGGAGGTTTTCTAGTCCAGCCCCCTGCTCAAGCAGGAGATCTATACCATTTCAAAGTCATGACTATCCAATCTCTTCTTAAAACTTCCAGTGATGAAGCACTTATAATGTCTGAAGAAAAGCTGTTCAACTGGTTAATTGTCCTCACTGTTGGGAAGAATTTCCTCAATTCTAGGATGCTTCATTTTTGAAGATATTGAAGAGTACCAGGCTTAAGACTAAACTTGTGGTACCCCATTGCTTCCTTCCCTCCACGAAGTACCATTAAGGACTACACATTGAGTACGGTTTGTCAGCCAGTTACAAATCCATCTGGTGGTGATGCTGTCTATCCCACGTTTTTCTAGCTTATGAAGAAGTAGGTTGGGGTCTACTTTGTCAAATGCCTTTCTGAAGTCTAAATATACTCTGTCCACAGCATTTCACTGGTCTACTAATTTAGTCAGTTTGTCAAAGAATGAAATAAGATTAGTTTGGCATGATCTGTTTTTAACAAACCCATGCTGGCTACTAGTTATTATTATTATTATTTTATTATTTATTTTGATTTATACCCCCTCATTTCCCCGGTCAAAGGGAACTCGAGGTGGCTTAAAGTTATAACTTTATTTGTTTCTATATGTTTACATATCTGTTTTTTTTATTATTATTTCTTCCATTATCTTCCCAAGTATTAATGTTAGTCTGATTGGTCTGTAGTTTCCTGGGTCTGTTCCCCCCCCCCTTTTTTTTTTGATGATGGGAACCACATTAGTTCTTTTCCATAACTCTGATATTTCCCCAGTGCTCCAAGATTTTTTATAGATATGATACAATGGTTCTAATATAACGTCTGCCAGCTCCTTAAGACCTCTTGGGTGAACTCCATCTGGTCCCTGTGTTTTATATTCATCAAAGTCAGGTATTGTCTTACCATTTTCTTGCTTGTTTTAATTTTTATTTCTAGTCTGTCTTTTACAGTTATGTTTTGGATAAGTTGGGCTATATTTTTCTTTTGTGTGAAGACTGATGAGAAGAATATCTTAAGCAGCTCTGTTTTCTCTCTACTGTCTGTTACTTCCTTGCTATCTTCTCTCTTTAGTGGACCAACTGTTTCGTTCTTTTTTTCTTGCTATGCATGTTGAAAGAAACTTTTTATTATTATTATTGATTATTTTTGTTGAAAGTTTTTGTTCATTCTTGTGTGTGTGTGTGTGTGTGTGTGTGTGTGTGTGCTTTAGTACCTCTTTAAATTGTGCCCCACAATTTAATATATTCTAGGGCAATTAATGTACCTATTCAGCCTTTCAAGATACATTTAGAAACCCAAGCCATGGATTCCTAAAAAACAAAACAAAAAAACAAAAAACAAATAGAAAATACACAGAATGGCAGAATAAAGGTCTGATGAAAAAAATTTAACTGCATATTTCCACTTCATCTCTTCAAACACTTAAGTAAGTGCAAATTGTGCAAACTAGAAATTTTGCTTCTTCACTGTTTTATAAATAGACTTAAGTAATGACCAAGTTGAATCATTATCCTTGCAAGATTTTAAGTGGAAAAAGTAGACCTTGATAAAAAAGGATTGCCTTTACTATCTCAACAGAAATGAATTCTGAGTTGAGTTAAAGTTAAAGGCAAGAGAATATTGAGGACAAAAGAAGTAAAACAGGAGAGGAGAGCTGGACAGGAAGAAGAGAGAAGGTTAAAATAAGTTAAATTAGTAGCTGAACTGAAGAGTAGCATTATTGCAAGAGGATCTGGGGAGGATTCTGTCTAATGCTGTCATTAAAAAAACAAACAAACACTATAGTAAGCAAACCAAAAATCGTAACACTGAACTGAAGCTCTGAGAGGCATACCTGTCAAATTTTGGGTTTGAAAATAAGGGAAATTTTCAGGGCGTGGCTTGCTGGTCATGTGACTGGGTGGGTGTGGCTTGATGGTCATGTGAGTGGGTGGGCGTGGCTTGCGGTCATGTGACTGGGTGCCGTGTCTAGGCGGTCATGTGACTGGGTGGGCGTGGCTTGTTGGTCATGTGACTGGGTGGGCGTGGCATGTTGGTCATGTGACTGGGTGGGCGTGGCCAACTCAATACCATTTCTTTGTCCTAATTACTGTTTTAAGTATAAAAAAGATACATTTGTTTATTTTATGCATTTAATACTTAAATAA
>JANHGC010001412.1:228820-242504 GCA_027560395.1 Boaedon fuliginosus | reverse complement strand
TGTCTGGCTGATGGGACCCATAGCAAGCCGACTGTGGAATCTAACTGGGCGCTGGGAGGCATGAGGTAGCAGCAGGTAGTCTCGAAGCTACCCCTCTCCTAAGCCATGTAGGGCTTTAAAAGTTGTTACTAGCACCTTGAATTGCACCCTTGATGGACCATTCAGGCAATGGCAAAAAGAGACAGCATTCTTTGGCATGACAAGAAACCAAGAATTAAATACAAATTGCTGCAAGATTGCTAAGAAACAGGGAGGCTTGCTCTACCTGATCTAAATTTTTACTTTGCTGCTTGTTGTTTGTAATGGATGAAAGAATGGGCATCTCTGGGGCATTGAAGGCCACAGGAGTTAGAAGGATGGATGGCACAGTGACTTATGGTATGATGAAGTCAAGACTAGCATAGATTTTCAAAATTACTTTGTCACACATGCCATAATGAAAGCTTGGAACAGCTATAAAGTAACATTGATTCCTAAAATTCTTTTACGGTCGGCATCCCAAGAAACTTTCTTAGAACAGAAATTGATTTAAAAATAAATCTCTGAACCAAATCTGAGCAATGGCCAAAGACCAAAAGACATATAAAATCACGTTAAAATTATAAAACAAAACCAGTTAAAATATTAAAACATTAAAAACAAAACAAAAAATCTGGCACCAAATGGCAACCCCACAAACTTGGTTAACCTAGGTTAATTTATTGATTTACTGACTTTCTCTGATGGATAACCTAACCAGAGAAGAATTGGTAAGAAAAGGTCATATTTGTCAATGATTTGCCTATGCTCAGTTGGCAAAGAGATTTAAACTGGGTGAGAAAAATAATTGTTTCTATCAATGAGAAAATTGATTTTCAATTTGATGTAGGTATCAGGGGTGAACATGCTATTGCTAACATATATAAATTATTATTGAAAATGAATAAAGAGAATTCATATGTTAAAGATTGTATATTGGATCTTGTAGGAGTTGACCAAGGGAGTCAACACATCATCAATTTCAAATCCCTTTATGTCCACCAGAGATCTAAGTCCAACCCATCTTGGATTCCTTTGTCTCATTTACCAACAATTTGCCTTGACAGTTAGTAGTTCAGATTCTTGTAGAGAGCATAAGCTAGCAATAAATCTTTATATCCATTTGAAATGCCTGGACTTCATGATTTCTAATATATTGTTTGTCAATGGAGGAATATGTGGAGTAAGATGTTTTATTGTACTGTTTTTAATTGTTGTAAGCTGCTTCGAGTTCCCCTTGAGTGGGGAAGAGAAGCGGGGTATAAATCTAAATAAAATAAATAATAATAATAAATAATAAAATACTAAAGTTTACATTGTTACAATTTAAAAGATATTTTTTATAAGATAATATATCATTGGTGTTTAACCCCTGATAAATTGTCAGAGGCATATAAGGCTGTGTCTAATGTTTGTTGGGATACGAAGCAGTCTGAAGGCACTTTGTCATTTCTGGTGGACCTGTAAGGAAGCTAAGAAATACTAGAATCAGATAAGTATTTTAATTCAGAGAATTCCCAAGAAGGCTTTTCTTTTAGATTTGCTGGATAAATGGATTAAAAAAAAAAACATGGAACCTTTCCCCCATATATGACAACAGCAACAAGGCTTATTTATGCACTACACAGAGAGGGAAGGACCCAGACATTTCTACAATGGAGGAACGGATACTGGCATGAATGAAGTTGGTGGAAATGGCAACTTTGAGTTCTTCTTTAAAGAAAAAGAAAATTACTACTTTTATTTCTACTTGGAAACCACTTTGGGATTTTTTGCTTGCAATTGAAAGAAATGAAATCTTAATCTTGGGAAATGATGATTAGATTTGTTTATGATAGCAGAAGTACTGTGTGTATTGTTTATTCTAACTCAAAAGAACATTGTACGTTATGCTTTTATCTCTACCAAAGGCAATTGAATTGAATTTTTTTTTTTTACAGTTTACTTTTTCTTCTTGTCTGCACTCCCCAATCTTGCTTTATCTTTATACATGCTTATATATGCATATTGTGTGTGTGTGTGTGTGTAATGTTTAATTTTAAAAAAAAGATAAATGTGGCTTCAGGAACCCCCAAGATTGCCTCGTCTTCTGGAGTTCTGTCTTTATATCTTTAAAGTTCCAAAGATTTTAACTTTGTCATAAATTATTTGCAGGGAAGAAGAAACAGCTAGTGCACACATTGCTGACAGATGGTGTTTAGGTGCATATCTGTATTTTAATATTTCAGGAAAGTCTCTGATTCAGATCTTAACTTTTATATGGGGAAGTACTATCAAGTAATCTTAGACTGAGTAAAAATCAAACTGTATTCCATATTTCTATTTCAAGGAGGTAGATTATAGCTCACATAAATCGATCTGTTGAAGATCAATAAAGGTGCTGAAGTTAATACAAAATGTTCTCCTTGATTTCAGTGATTAAAATTTGTACCTAAAAGAGCCCAAGGACCACAAGTAGTATATGCCAAGCTTCAAGTATATGTCTAATTTGCATAATTCTATAGCTGTATAAATCTGAACCTTTGCATTCACATAAAATATACTGTACACGCAATTCTCAAATATGCTGTTAGTCAGGAATGGAGATTGCATGAGATTGTACCATGAGTTGGAGGATGGAACTAAGGCACTACCTGAGGATAATCAGGATATTATAATTGGAAAAGCCAGGCAGAGAATGGATTGGTGGTGACAAATACCATGGGATCCTCTGAGGTTTGAGGGACATGTACTAAACTGATGACTTAATCAGTTTGCCAAATACATATTAATCAATCTGCAATCAATTTTTATTGTGGGTCCTTCCAGTTCCCAGTTTGTGATTCCTAAAGTATCCAGACATCTCACCACTGAATGCTAATTTTCAAAGGCATGAGCTTCGATGGAGCTGTGGCTAAGTGCAGCACTGCAGACCATCTCGGCTGACTTGTTCAGCAGGTTGTCAGATCAAATCCCACCAGGCTCAAGGTTGACTCAGACTTCCATCCTTTCTAAGGTCGGTGAAACGAGGACCCAGATTGTGGGGGCAATAAGATGTAACTGCTTGGGAAGTTATAGTCCATACCCTGAAAAAGGTTCTGATTTCCCTTAAAACAGTTATGTAGCTATTTTTCTACTTTTACCTATCTATGGGAATGGCAGCAAAGAGTACTAACTTTAGAATTAAATAGAGGACCGAAACGTTTCCTGTATTTGGAAAGATAATATTGGTGTACAACTAGGGAATATTTTCAAATAAGACCATATTTCATTAAGGAAATGTTCATTGAGACTAACCATCTACTTCTCAGATCAAGTGATATGACTTTTTTATAAACTGGGGAGAAAAAGAACTCTGGTAATCGCTGGAAATTCTTTCAGGTGTATTTCCTGTACCTGTATAAAGAATAAAATATATGAAAAGATTTTAACAGCTTCCAAGAGAAATGAAATAACCAGAATAATATTTTTGCATACACTGCGTTATCATTATTATTTTTTTCTGGGTTGCCTAAGCTGTGCTAGCAATGCAGTAACAGCAATCCAATTTTACTGTATCATATAATTAATTAACAGTTCTCAGGGGCATCCAAGCTTGTGCATTTGTATTCAGGAAGAACTTCTTTAAAGAAAAAAAAATCCCTCTCATTCAAATTGTGCACTCTCTGAATATCTTTGCTCAAAGGAAAAACTTTATTATGATTATTATTTTTAAAGAGATTCTTCTCCTTTTATATTCTTCACCAACAGGTCCCTTCCTAATCAGTGGATGAAAAGAACAAGAGTGTAGCCATTCTTGTCAGACTATCCTATAGTAGCAAGGCACCTTAGGAAGAGTCTCATTTTATAATGCAGAGTAAAAAAATGTTCTTTTTACTTTATTTCATCTAGCTTTGTAGATAAATGTAATACAAGGGATACGTGTCTGAATGTCAAACAGCCTAGCAACTGCAAAATACCAGTGATCTTTATATAAAAATATGGCAGTTGATATCCCACTTAAACCATCTACTAAAAAGGATAGATGTAAGTGTACAATATGCTACTGCTCCTTGTGGGGAGGAAAAGAAGTTGTTACCAATAACTGACCCACCCACCCTCATAATCAGCATAATTTTGCTTTTCCTATCCTTGATACCACGGAATACTCTTCACAGTAAGTGGCTTCTTCATGACTGAATTTTCTGTTCTGTCCAACTTCCGGTCTCAACAGAGAGCCATCTTCTTCATTTCCATGGCCTCAAGATGGGCTGAATTTCCACCCAGTTTTGTCCAATCAAGAACAGTACCAAAATAATTTAGATAAGGAAAGAGGAACATGGGAGAAAGGAAATTCTTGAAATAACTTAGTTTGTTATCAATAATGACTACATTGAAAAAGAGATGTATACTAGGGCTTTTTTCTCAGCTTAATTTGGGTAAGAATATTATATTGCCCAATGTATAAGAAAGGGTCACACACTAATTCCTAAACATTTTTTTGAAGCTACAAATTATTATAGGTGCAATCTAAGGGAAGGAGGACAGGCCATGATTGTCACAAATTTTTCAACAACCTGAAGAAAGTGTCTCTATCATTTATGTTTGGAAGCTCTCTTGAACTAAGCAGAAAAAGTCAGATGTGCGCATTTCAAATAACTACTTTGAAAAATGGTAAATATATTAATAGGAGTGACATAATAGCAGTGTTCCAGTGTCTCAGGGGTTGCCACAAAGAAGAGGGAGTGTACAAGTCCAACTCCCAGAGAATGAAATATTGCATGGAATATTAAAAGAGGCATAATATTATATTTCCCCAAAGGATAAATGGAGAAAAATCTTAACAAAGGCAGAAAGCAGCCCCAACAGCCTCCAGAAGATACCTGAAGTCTTTAGAGATGGATATTTTGTGTCCATTAAGAAAAACTGGGCTAACCTATTCACAAACAAAACATTTTCATCTCCAGGTGATGGGATTAAGAAGGACAGGACATGTCCTTTAGGACATAATAGGATTAACCCACCACCATTAAAATAGCAAAAGCTCACTATATTGCACAATCCCCTGGAGCATTTCAAACATTAAACCCAAAAGAATGTATAAAAGCCTACCTATCCCAACCCCATTTTGTCAGCTGTCCCAAACTACATGATGTTGTTGGTTCTGCTCATCAATAAACAGAGTCCTTCTTTCCAATAAGCCTCCATTTTATTTTCACGCCTTTCTCCCGGCTTGGAACCAGACCAGATTTTTCTTCCAACAGAGTCAAGCTATTCTCCAAAGCACCTAAAGGCAGGTCAAGAAGCAAAACCCTCTGGAACCAGCTCCCTGCTGAGATCAGGACCATCCCCACCTTGTTGGCCTTCAGCAAAGTCACGAAGACCTGGCTTTGTCAGCGGGACTGGAACTGACTACCTCTCCCTGTTGAATGTTGTTGATGGCTTGTTTTAAGATTTTTAAATTGTATTAATTGTTTTATTTTAATTGTTGTGAGCCGTCTTGAGTTCCCTTTGACCGGGGAAATGAGGCAGGGTATAAATCAAAATAAATAAAATAAACAAATAGATAGATGTAAACTAATCAAGATGAGAACCAACTCAGAACTTTCCTGCCAGTTAGAACAATTAATCAGTGGAACAACTTACCTTGAGAAGCTGTGAATGCTCCAACACTGGAAGTTTTAAAGAAGTGATCAGACAACCATTTGTCTGAAATGGTATGCGGTTTTCTGCAGTTTCCTGCTGGAGAAGGGAGTTGGACTAGAAGATCTCCAAGGTTCCTTCCAACTACTATTCTCTTCTGTTCTTGTAATATAATTATAAGATTTATTGATTTTTTGTAATGGTTTCCTTTGTTAATTAACTTTATTTATTAATACTGACTGCTTATTACATTTGAGAATCTGAATGAATCAGATTCATCAATTGATGGAAAGAATTGGAAATGTCCCTAAGAACTTCATGGTGCTTTGGAGAGAGCAGCAAGAGAATGAAAAAGATAGTTCACAGAGAGACAGAAATAGCTGATCTTTTGATAGTAGTGCAGCTATATCACATGTCATAAAATTGGCAGCAAACACCTAAAAGCGTTTGCATTCTGTTAGCTCAGAAAGCCTTAAGGATGTGTTTATAGTTAAGAGATGGGATATGGCAAAAAAAAATCATTTGTTGCATGTAAAAAGCTGATGTTACTGAAATTGCTTATAGCTGTGATATAAGAAGCAGTCATTTCTTTATAAAACACTTTTCTTCTTATATTCTTATATTTCTATTCTTCTATTATACTTTTCTTATATTTATATTCTTATATTTATATTTTTTTCTTTACTGACTTTCTTTTTCCTTGTTTTAGTTTGCATTATTGTTTTTAACTTTTTAAATTATAATTGTTAGTACATTTGCTATTTCTTAATAAAAGAGATAGACCTGCCTAATTATCCTCAATATTGGTTCTAGTGGGTCTAGATATTTCTGTGTTCTTTCAATAATATAAATTGTTCTCAAGCACCATCAAACATACCGAGCATTCCTGTTTGTTGTGATAGGCTTCCCTCTTTTTGTACAAAAAGTACCATAGTATCTATTTTTATAACAATAATAGGGTCTGTCCCTTTTTGTGGAATTTACTCTCTATATTTTTTATTAAGTAACTTATGTTCATTCATACATGTAGTCCTCAACTTACAACCATTCAATTAGCAATCAAAATTACAATGGTACTGAAAAAAGTAACATATGACTGGTTCTCCCACTTATTACAATCAAAGCATTCTCATGGTCATGAGATCAAAAGTTAGGCACTTGGGAACCAACATGTATCTATGACAGCTGCAGAATCCCAGGGGTCATATCATTGCCATACATGACCTTCCCAGCCAGCTTCCAGCAATCAAAAACAATGGAGAAGCCAAACCCACTTAGTGACCACATTTCATAACTGAAGTAATTCACTTAACCATGGCAAAAGAGGTTGCAAAATCAGGTGCACTGGAAATGTTGTCCCAATTCTGTCCTTGTAAATCAAGGGCTATCTGTACAACAAAAACACATTTCTAAAATAATTCATGCTAGATAATGAGGATTTCTTCTATCATTTACTAGATTTGACCACTTTCATTCCAACAGCAGATTTTTTTCCTCATACTGCTCATGATGCTGTCAAAAAGTTTGAAATGTGCCGTGATCTCAAGAAGTTTCATAGTCTGTACAATAGTGATTGACCAAAATCTTATTTAAACCTTGTATCAATATTTTATTTTATGGGATTACATGAACATTTTGTCAAAGTGCTTCATTTGCAAGCAAACTACACCTCTGAACTCATTTTTTGAAGAGACAAAGCAGCTAGAGCTGTTTGAAATCCTCTCAAGGACCTTTGGGCAAATTTGTCTTCTCTATATCTTATTGACATTTGAAGGTCTGCATCATTTTAACCCTTTAAATATTCTATCAACTGGTCCTTTTATACATGCAGAGTCTATAAAATAATGTAATCCCATTCCTCTGTATTGGACAACTTCATGCTAGTTCAAGAGGAACACATTTACTTTTAGTTGCAAAATCTGTATGTAAACCTTTAGTTTTAAAAATGTCCCTCCCTCCCTCCTTTCCTTCCTTCCTTCCTCCCTCCCTCCCCCACCCCCATTTCCTCTTTATGCTACTTTATTTCTTTTTGTCCTTCAGCAACTGATAATGAAAGGCAGTGACTTGCACTCTTGTCACCATGCTGATATTTATAAGCTCAAGGTTAAGGTTAAGCTCTGGCCCTATTTTCAAAGGATTTTCTTATCAATTTAGGTGGGAAGATGAGCTCCCACATGTCTTTGGGTTTACAGCATTATTGCTAATGGATAATGTCTTGAAGTTCAACCTAGTTTAGCCAATCTTCACCAATTTGCTTTGGCATTAAATTGCAATGTTAAGTAGGTATATTTGGGGGTGGGTGAGTAAGTATTTCAATGCTGTTCCATAATAACAATAAATGTCATTGTCATATAGGATTTCCCTGCACTTCTAGGTCCAAAATATTTTTTTAAATGTCAGGTTTTTATGCTGATAGAGGACTCTTATCTATGCACACATTCTTCCAACAAGAAATAGGCATGTATATTGTTTGCAAGGCAGTGGTTGTATTCCTGGGCTAGTTGCTTTTACACATACAAAGAGGGAGACAGTGCACACATGAGCACATTTGTGGCTGCATTTTGTAAACTCACTGAATCATAACCAGGAAGGAAAGGAAGATTTATACATCTTCAATCACTCATTTCCAAACAAAGATTCTCTACGTATGTTGAAGCTTACATAAAATCTAAATATTACTAACAGCAAGAATATAGAAAATGACATTTATGTTTTGCTCCTTCTAGATCTTCTCATTTTTGGCCAACCTATTTGTAGTTTTCCTTCCATTTTCTTATGAAGAAGTGCCGAAAGTAAGGGCCTTAATGAGGCAGTCATTCTAAACACGTACAGACAAAGAAGTGGTTTCCTTAGCAACGCGAACATTGCAAAAGCTCTTAGAGCAGTTATTTCCCTGTGTGGTAGACTTTCTCTCTGGTTTCCATAGCCTGTTAGCCAGACTTCAGGAGCAGAGATGTCAGCCTGTTCAAGGGTTATGATCCTAAAAGGAATACAATAATTATCATAAATATTAACATATAGATGAAGTTTGATAGATGCAGGGTTTGGGTAAAAAAAGGGGGCACAAGGAGCTGACTCTTATGCATATCATCCCCCAAGCGTAGCTCAAGTGACCTTAACAGGTAAGCTGAATGCTTTTGCTAATATAAGTGTCCTGAGGAGAGTATGTGGAGAGCTTTCATGTTATAAATAAGAGCTAATGTAGTAGAGTAGGCAAGGATGCTGGATTTGGCAGGTGGGATCATGGTAAATATGAATGCTAAAGCACCTTCATCCCTGCCCTGGTAGAGAGATGATGAGAGAGTCAGCAAAAAGGAGAGAGAAAATATACACATACACATATGCATGTACTTGGCACAGTGGGTGTGGGGCTATGATTAAGAGAGAAAAACCAGGTCCTCACAAAGACACATATATATGCCCTAAATTCTAAGGGCAAGGCTTTTAAAAATATAGTTGTTGTTTTTTAAATATCCAACTAGCTGATTTTCAATTATTTGTATTCTATTAAGAATGCAAATTACCTTCTAAAAAGCATTATTATTATTATCTGGAGTCCTGAAATAAAGATGCCAATAAGAAAAGGAAAGAATAAATGTTCTGAGATTTCTTTTCTTTCTGTCCCTTTTATTTATGCTAAATTTGGTATTCTCTGCTAAATTTATCTTAATTTCAATCATCTTTTTTGGAGATAAACAAGATAATAAACTTTGAAAATCTGGTCATTCCTTCATCCATATCTCAGAGCAAGCTACAGTAAATAACTCTGGTGTTCTGGCATATAAAGAATTTTTTCCCTTTTTGAAAAGTTTCAGATTTTTCCAAAGTTTGGTGGAATATCAAAAGTCAGCCACTCTTCAGTTCTTAAAGTTGCATGACATACTTAGTAGAGATCAAACTGATCTTCTACTGATGTGTATGGAGTGAACCCACACACACAAACCAATTAAGCTACTTTTAAGATATGCTGTCTTGTTAGTTCAACATTGTATCTGCCATATTGAATATAAGAAGTCTAGGATTTTTTTAAAAATGTAAACATTAACATTCAAATACACAAACTCCACTTAGCAAATTCAAATACAAAAAAGAAGCAAGAAAGCAGTGTAATTATAGAATATATATACAAAGTAATAATGTGGTTTTTAGATATTACACAAAATGCTAGAACCTATTTAAAGTTGCATAACATAAAGAGTAAATGCCAAAGTGTACTTATACTTAGATACGTGCTATATACTAGATACTCTGCAAAGAAATTAAAATTAAATTTTGGGGTTCAGCTCAGATGACAAAAAGTCATTAAAAAGGCAGCTCAATTATTAGACCACTATGAAATAAGCACTACAGAGTTTCATTGGTCATTTTTAATTTGGGTAACAGAATGCTCCTAAATTGTTCTCATAGGTGAAATTTCCCAATTACTTCTCTCCATTTTCCTACCTTTGTCTCCTTTCCAATTCTTTTCTCCATATGGAGCTCAGTATGTTCTACATTCCTGTGTGCTAATTTACTATTGAAATTAGATTCCCACACACCTTTCCATGTACATTATCATAGATAGAATAATTCATGTTTTGTTTTTGTTTTGTAATTATCTATAAAGCCACAAAAAACTTGTGGGGAAAAATGGAGTTATTTCAGAATAAAACTATTAAATAAATTCATAATAGCTAGAAATTGGGTTGTTCCCCTCTTTTCTTTCACAATGTATAAATAGTATTGGTACTTGAATTAAAACAATACTGTGGAAAATTACTGAAATCCAATTTCAGAATAACATGTCAGAACAAAATATGTAATGCATATTTTGAAGGTACTGTAAAGCAAGTGGAAAGTTAAACAAAAAAAGGACCAAAATTATTTATTACTATTGTGTCTGAGGTGCACATTATTATAAAAATCATGTATATCTCCTGTTTTGTATGCGTTCCACATTTATTTTTATGCTATATATCCTGTCACATCAGCACTTGGAATTGAGTAAGAAACTAATGAATGTTATATGGGGGTTGACTAGAAAGAAAAAGTTTTGTTAAAAGTAGTAAAAAATGATCTGCCTGACTTCTTTCTTTCTTTCTTTTTTACCTTGGAAAAATTGCAGAGGAAAGACATTTTAGATTTGTAGAACTGCTGTAATCGCTTCAGACACAAAATGAATCAGACCTCCTGTTGGATTATGTGGGTGGCATTTCCACTCTTCCCTGGTGTGATAATTCACTGCCTGCAGCTGTGGCGTGCAACTCAAATATTTTCTCTTTCTGTTTGGTTTTCAAAAGAGGAGTGTGAGACTTCACGAATCTTTTGGAGAGACATTAAAGTTGAGTAATGTAAGACAAAGCAATCATTAAATGAAAAGGAAGCTTTTTGAAACAATGTATGGATCAATGTAACAGCAATAGATTCCCTGTAAGCCTTCATGAGGAGATCTAAGGATTACTTCTCATCAGACGTTTTTATTGGAATATTGCTACTCAGGTGAAAAACAAATTTAAAAAATGCACACATTATCAGTTATACATCTAGTTGCATTAGGGAAGGAAAGCAGATTCTTGCTTTTTGATGATCTGTGTATATTGTGGTTGCCAATTCTGTGTAACTTTTTGAATATTTTGCCTTTTCTTCAAGGCAGCACACATAACTTTCACCTCATTTTTCTCACAACAGTCCTGTGGGGTAGATTGTGCTGATAAAAAATCTTCTAGGCTAATTTCTTTAAACAATAATAAAAAAGCTTTGCTAAATCAGATTGAAGTTTTTTTTTTCTAATCTAATATCTATTCTAGTCCAATATTTATTATTCATGCATAATGATGTTCCCCGCTGTCGGTCTCCTTCAGCTGATATCAGGAATAATTTGCCACTGATGATATTGCTGGTAGTAGCTACAGTATTTTTAACTTTATCCCCTGTGAATGTATTTAAGACCTTATAAATTAACTATCATCAATAAATATTTTGTTAGCAAGCCTTATAAGTGAAGACCCATGAAGCTTTGAACAGGCGTATGAAGGAGCTAAGCATATGGGTGCTACTTTCTTCACTCCTTTCTGTTGACATGGCCTTCTCATAGTGATGTGTTTTAAACCAAGACATCACAAAGATCATCTGGCTGCCCTTGTGGAAAAATTAACTCTGTCATTGCCCTTGGAGACATCCAAGTTTAGGATTCCTACATTCTTCAGGGAGGCTTCTTCCTTGTGCCTGATCCATGTAATATACTGAAGAAGTACTGACAACTGATCTAACTATCTTAGGACATATTTTCACAAAAATGGAGACTTCAGTCAAACCCAAACCCAAGTAAGAGGTAACATGCTTCCAACTCAACTACAAGATAACCCACCATGAACTAAATGTACAGCTTGAGAATATTTTACTTGCTCATAACAAATACCTGGAATACCTATGGGTTACTCTCGATAGAACATTGTCCTTCAGAGAACATCTCAAGAAGACTGCAGCCAAATCGAGACCAAGGAATAACATCCTGCAAAAATTGTGTGGTTATACCTGGGGTTCCTGAACTTCCACCTTGTGAGCTTCAGCTCTTGGCCTCACCTTTTCAATAGAACATTGAATATTGGATATGGAATATTGGCCTCATCTTTTCAACAGAATATTGTTCCCTGGTCTGGATAAATAGTAACCATATCAGACTGATCAACACACAACTGAATCACACTAAATGCATCAGACTTGACATAATAAGATTTATATCAGTTTTCCAGTTACCAGCTTTAAGTCATATTCGTCTACTATATCTTTGAAGTGAAAACACTCTACTGTGAGAGTATAAGAAAATAATTAGTATTACCTGCAGTCAATTCAGATATTACTGATGCTATAAACAACAGGCTTCACTCCAGACATCTACCTATTGGGAT
The DNA here is from genome assembly GCA_027560395.1 of Boaedon fuliginosus. Lineage (NCBI taxonomy): Eukaryota > Metazoa > Chordata > Lepidosauria > Squamata > Lamprophiidae > Boaedon > Boaedon fuliginosus. The sequence continues at coordinate 229,998 of JANHGC010001412.1, read as the reverse complement.
AGCCAGAAACTTGCTGGGTAATAATTTCATTCTGCTTCAAGCCTGGATGCAAGAATGATCCTCTGTTGTTCTTCCAGAGTATCACAACATGCCCTGCTTTATATCTGAAATGAAGTCAATCTACCCTGTAGAACTTGGTCAATCCTCAACAGAATTAGGTGGGCAAGTCTCCTTTGTGATTGAAAAGTGTCCTGTAAGTCTGATCTAGAAGGCTAAATTCTGAATCCTATTGGAGACTAAAAGACAGCCAAGACAATAGTATGATACTGCTCCTGGGTACCAGAGGAAGAGTGATGCACACAATGTGAAGATGCCCAATAAGGAGTATGCAAATATAGGAAAGAATAGATCAAATTACTGACTCACATCCCCTAGTATCTCTATAGAAATGCTTCAAGTATGGTAAAGAAACAGGAAAAAATAGATGCTTTAATGCAAAGCAAATTGAGTAGGCAAGATTTAACTTAGTGGGATAAATATAATGTGTATGAGCAAAATACAAAGATTGAAATGTACAAATAGAAATGGTAACATAATGGCCTTGTTTGTGAACATAAATTAACTACCATCAATAAATATTTTGTTAGCAAACTTTATAAGTGAAGACCCATGAAGCTTTGAACAGGTGTATGAAGGAGCTAAGGATATGGGTGCTACTTAAACCACAGGTATAAAGATCCAGAAAATAGAAAATTGAGAGTATTTAGCTAAATATGCAAGGAGAGAAAATAGCAATGACATTATTGCTAAGTCCATGCCAGGCCTGACAAGACAGTCTGGATAATGACCTTCTATGTCAGATAATAGAATTTTCAAGGAGGATATGTACAGTGGTAGGATTCATTTTTTTTTACTACAGGTTCTGTGGGTTTGGCTTGTGGTCATGTGATTGGGTGGGAGTGGCCATGTTGCAGGCATGGCCAGGCACCAAAATAACCCAGATGACATAAGGTATCCTGCTGGAGCAGGGATTTGGACTAGATGACCTCTGAGGTCCCGTCCAGCCCTGGATTGCTGTGATGTTTCAAAGCTGCATTCAGAGCTGCTTCTTAAGCTGCCTCTAGTGCTGGCAGGTTTATGGTCCTTCCTCCTGTTCCTTTTTTCCTTCCTTCCTTCCTTCCTTCCTTCCTTCCTTCCTTCCTTCCTTCCTTCCTTCCTTCCTTTCTTCCTTTCTTCCT
>JANHGC010001412.1:203581-217349 GCA_027560395.1 Boaedon fuliginosus | reverse complement strand
AAAAAATATAAGACAGGGTCTTATTTTCAGGAAAACATGGTATGTGTGTGTGTGTGTGTGTGTGTGTGTGTATAAAACTATTTATTAAGTTATAGAATGGAAGAGGAACAAGTCAAAGAAACAATTGAATGTGGGAAAAAAATAGTTATACTATAGAATCAGATAAATGACAAAAACTTTGGGAGAGGAACTGTAAACTGACAATGGCTACTGCAAATAAGGAAATTTGTTTTATAGGTTGCATTTGCCACCGTAAGATTGACAAAAATGTTTAGCAATCTGTCCACCAAATGCTGGAAGTGTAATCTGACCCCAGGTACCTATTATCATATGTGGTGGACTTGTATGAAAGTAAGGAAATATTTGATGAAAATACATACATGTTTGGAAAAGATGATTAAGGAAGATATAGATCTGAAACCAGAAATATTTTTGTTGGGTATATTGCCAAAGGGTTATGACGAGGGGACTATATATTTAGTTTGCATGTACTGATGGTAGCAAGGATTGTATTTGCACAATATTGGAAAAATGAGAACACCCCATTAGAGGAGGACATAATTCAGAAAATATTAGACTGTGCAAAGATGGATAGATTGACATTAAAAATAAAGGACAAAGACAGAATAGCCACCTCGAGTTCCCCTTGATTGGGGAAGATAGGTGGGGTATACATTTAATAAATAAATAAACAAAAAACAAACAAACAAATAAATAAATAAATAAATAAATAAATAAATAAATAAATATTACTTAACATGGAATAGATTTTATGAATGGTTCAATTTCAATGCTGTTGATTTTCCATTTGCAAAAGATATTGGTGTGTTATTTTGTGCATATGTCCATTTTTGTTTTAGTATAATTAATTTCTTATTTTTCTTCTTTATGATAAACAAAGCTTGTAGAATTTATTGAAGATCACCTTGTGTCAGCCAGAGGATGACTGCACTTTCTACAAAAAACAAAGTTACTATTTGCTAACATTGGAGATTGAACCTCAGTTTTTATGAGGACTTGAGCTACCAAGTTGATATAAGAATTAACAGAAGTCAGCATACAATAAGTTTTTGTAGTGGAAATTGTGGCAGAGAGATCTTCACTTGCTGGAGATTTAACTTGTATGTATATAATTCTCATGGAACATCATGATTAATTTCATAAGATAGCGATACATAGATACATTTAATAATTTCCACTGCAATCTCTCCCTAGAAATTCAATAAGTTCTATAAAGACAGCAAAAAGAGAGTCTCAAATACAAGAGATTTTTATAGCAAGTAATTTAGGAAAATACATTTATCTCATCTTGATTGTCCTGCTCTGAAGTCTGCTTATTCATCAGCAAAAATTTGCTCTGGTTCTAACTTACCAATACATTTCTCACAGGAATTTTTAATATACAGTTTATTAAGAAGATTTAAAAGACTAATTGGACAGAAGTTAGCAGGAACAGATTTATTACTTTTCATAAAGATTATAGCTGTACCAGTACCAGTTGGGGGGCATGTGACCGAAGTTATTCATATATGGGAAGAGGGACACAAATATAAATGACTATCAATTTTTCTTCACAAAATGCCACAAAATGTCTTCTTCAATACTGTAGTTGTGACAAAATATGAACTTCGTTTAGTTTTAAAAGAAGAAGGGATACAAAAATTGCCAACCCATATAAATGATTCATATAAAACTGTGAGCCATATAGAATTGTGGGCTGAGATATTCTTATTAAGAATTTAAGATACATTCTTAAAATTTATATTTTTCCTGAAAATAATTATGTAATTGAATGTGGCTGGATTTTTCATCTTTCTGCCAAAACTGAGAAATTCAGCCTAACATTCTTTTAAAGTATTTTTGATGCTCCACTGGTAGATGAAAGACATCTTGCCAGCAGTACAAGGAATAACATGCTCTTTATCTAGCAGGACAGAATAAAGATGGAAACTCACTTAGTGCATTTAAATTTTTCGCTTGCTTTTATTAAATAATACCTGATTGGCATGAAGACAGAACTTGGAGAGAAAAAACCTATTTCACCCTGTGATAATTGGATGCTCTATATGGATTTCAAAAAATTGACAAATACTATCCAAATCTTCTAAAAATGGATGGAAATTTTTATGAAGTATAGTACTTTCATTAAAGTCAAGGTTAGCTTAATAATTGTTCATATTTTAATAAACTCTTGAGAATCATAAGAAATAGTTGATAAAAGTTCTTCAGTTTTTTACAGGAACTTGATGTGAGTTAAAGGTGACAATTCCCAACACCAGTTAAGTCTATCTGGTTTCACATGATCCTGACTACTCATCAGTTTTGAAAGGAAGCTGTTCTACTGCATTGAACTGGGAGATGGGAGCCCCCCAAGCCGGTACTGGAATATGGCAGTCTAGACAAAGAGGCTCATCTTTAGTCCTGGTTGTAACTAAATGCCAAAATGTGAGGTTTTTTTTATCTGTAGCTGCTATAATCAGCTGTTGCCAGTTTAAATGAGTACATGCTCTCTGTAAAAATGGGGTGTGATCTAAATCTTGCCTGTAGACCTTGTAGCTGGAAAATCAGTGCATTCCAAACATACATACAGACTCAGTCTTATTTCAATCTGTGGGGCTTAGTTTGTGGGTTCTGTGTCATGCATTTAAGAGAGCTTGTCCACAAATAAGGATTTTAAGTCCTAATAACGATAACGACTTTGCAGTTTTTCCTCTAAAGTTACATAATACTTTTTTGAACAAGTCTGCATTGATCAGAGCTTAAAAGTTGGGTCAGAACTTTTAGGTGATATTTTATAGTTGATGATCTGATATCTAGAGCAGCCAGTATTCTACAAATCCTTTTTTTTGATAGGAGAACTAAAAGTAAATTGTTACTGATGGTGGATTCTATTAATTTAAAGTGTGTTGTGTTTCTTAAAACCCACCTTTCAGAAATGCCTCATTCCTGAAATGGTTCCTAGTCGCAATCTCAGAAGTTCGCAATTTAATTAAACAATTGAAATCTGGAAAAAACCTTATTGGGAATTGGATTTAATTCCCCCTGAATTTAGGTATAACAGTTCTATCTAGTGGACACCAATTTTGATCTCTCTTTTCAATAGAACTGCTCATGTGCCAAAAGAATGGGAGGCCTATAATTGTCACCATGTTTCAAAAAGCCAAGAGGAAGGATCCAATGAGCTTTCTTTAGCAGAATATATGCAAGGCCCCTAAATTAAATGTTTATGGCTTGGCTTGAGGAATAAAACCTAATACCTCCTGGGCAGGGAGCCTCCAGAACAGAACGTCCAGCCTATTCAATTGAAATATGTACACATGCTCCTAAAACAGCTCTATGTACCGCCTTTGTGGATTTTAAGCTTGCCTTTGATTCAATATCAAGGGGAACATTATGGCACAAGCCTGAAGGTAAGATAAAAACTGGGGGTCTCAGTTCAGATCAATTCTTAAAAAAGCAGAGTGAAACAAATATATCTTCTGGCTCCACTTCTATTTCATTAATGCATCAGTACAATAGTGTAATATTTTAAGATTAACATCACCCACCAACATTTTAATTTCAATTTTAGTGTTACTGTTTGTTATCTCTTTGCTAAAATCTTCTCACGCTGGCCAAAGACAACAGTAATAACTTTGTTCCTTCCGTGCATCAGCTTTGATGGTTTGGCAAGAAATGTGAATGTATATAGTATTTTAGAGATTTAAGTACTTCTATGTGTTTCTATTAGTCTCTCTGGCATTTATTTTTATTAGAATTGTGCCAGAAATAGAAAGATATACTTTGGCTTGAGAAGAAAGTCTTAAGGATTAGGAAAACAATAGATAAACACCAGGACGCTCTTGGACATACCCACAACAACACTATGCTCTAAAAATAAGAGTTTTTATTTTAATAAATATATGACATTGCTGAAGGAATGGCAATATAAACTGAGGTAACTTAAAGTCTTGTAGAGAGATGTAGGAAGTAGATTCTGATAAAGATTCAAGAATGGGATTTCTCCTTCACACATTAAAAGAAAAAAAAACACTAGTAAAAAAAACCTTTTTAAATAAGAGCCAGCTGCTTTTTATATTTTCTACAGTTGAAATGTCTACATATATTTTTGCAAAGTTTAACACACACACCATGTCTTCATTTCTTCTCCAACAAACAATGAAATAAATGACCATAGGAAGTAGTGCTTGTGTTGAGCCTTTCTAAACAAAATGAAACTAGTAAAAAAGGTCTGCAACTCACAACAAAGCAAAGATACACCTTCCAAATGACTGCAGACATGCCCAAAAAATATCCTGCAAGAAGATATTTGTTACAGGTCCAGGCATATCTTGAAGAACTATAGAAGGCCTGCTAAAAACAAAACTGCAGGGATAAACATCCATTTTAGTAAACAGACTATTGCTCATATATCCCAGAAAACAGGCTGCATTTGACTTCTACTTTTTAAAGTCTTGTGTGCTTCTGTAAAATAAAGGCCTTTAGTTTTGAAGATCGAATCTCAGATACCAAGGATTCTACAAATATTTTTTTAATATTGGAAATATTCTTTAGCAGCCAGAGCACCTCAAAGTCATGTATCTCAGCATCTGCTAAGGTACGTTCTCCATGCAGAGAGTGCCCTCAGCCAACAAGCTGCAATAAAGTCTTTTGTCAGAGTTTTGATGAACAAAATTATTTCTTTGGGCCAATCTTGTTTGGGTGTCATAAGCTGTGTTGCAATTCTGGCACAGCAGACAATGAGCAGAGGAAAATATTAGGTAATGGTTATTGGGCAACTTGTAAAGTGGTGAATCATCCCATTTCAACTTCCTTCAAGCGCCCTGGTAAGTAAATAATTGGTTTTTATTTCTTATTATGTACATACCAATGCTTGGATATCAACCTAAAGAATCTGATTTTTATAACACAATGTCTGAATTAAATACCACCTAGAAAGCAAGCTGTCCTGCTCCCACCCACCGACCCACACAACACAGAGCATTCAAGGGGTTTATTGAACTTTCCAAGCTCTCCCAAGAATCTTCTCCAGGGAATCTCCATTCAGTTCCTTAATAACTCCAGCATGAATTCATGAAGCTGGAACAGTCCACAAGGCAAGGACAAAGTAGAGGAAAAGCACATGTATCAAGGTCCACTCCCTGGTATCTGGGGTACAGGGTTCAAAACAAAGGCAAGTTCAAGGGTCAAGGCACGGATCCAGTGTCTAAGTCCACAGCCTGGGTCAGGAAGCACACAAAGAGACTGGCAAATGCTAAGCACCAAAATAGATGCTTTACTCCCAGCATCATCTCCCTCTCTTTGCCACACTGAATAGCCACTGCCTATCAATATGGTCTGCCTTGTGAATAGCTGGGATGATTGCCATTGCTCCTGGCTCCTTTCTGCCTACAATCACTCAAATCAGGCATAGGAGGCAGTTCCTTCTCATCCATATTGGCCAGCAGCAGTTGTGGACTCTGCCTAAAGCCTCAGGGTTGTCCTGCTGCAATTGTATCTCAACTGTCCCAAAGCTCATCCAGCCGCTCATCTGGTTGCTCCCTCTGCAACTGCTCTGCGATGCCTGGTCTCACTGAGCCTGGCTCAGAGCCACCAGCCACCTCCAGATGTGCTGGAACCTCACCCTGGACATGCCTGGGACCCACTCATCCTCATCTGAGCTGGGATCCAGAGAGACATCCATGGAAGTTTCCAGAGAAGCATCCTAGAAGGCCATCACAGTTTGAAAAAGTGAGCAATTACACTACTGTGATATCACAAATCTGCCCCCCCCCCACAATCTGGAATATGGCTATGATTCCATTAGAGATTAGATTAGTGTCACTATTTTCACTGTGATTTGGAATATTATAATTAAACTTTGTGACTGTAGCTCTGATTTGTACGATATTGATCAGAAAGGTGTGCATGTTGTAAAATAGTGTCACATGACATTTTTTCTGAAGATGATGATAAGTGGTTAGCATCCATTGAAATAGGAATGCAACTGTGTCCTTCATATAATTACACTAGCTGATTACCCAGCCTTGCTCGGGTTTTTTTTCTTGTTCGCTCTCTCTCATCTCTATCTCTCTGTATCTCTCTGTTTCTCAGCTCTCTCTGTGTATCTGTCATCTCTCTCCCTCTCTCTCTTTGTGTGTCTCTATGTCTCTCTCTTATCTTTCTGTCCATGTATGTTATAGTTTTATTTTTTTAATAGTATGTAGGGGTGAGGTAGAAAAGCTGTAAAGAAGGGGTCTGTAACCATGACCACTGTAAGACTTGTGGAGTTCAACTCCCAAATTCCTCAGCCAGCAAATGTGCATGAGAAATTGTGGGAGTTGAAGTCCAGAAGAGTGAAAGGTGGCAAGGTTGGAAACCCCTGGTTTTAAGGAAGTTTTCTCAAACTGGAGAACATTTAGACCTGTGGACTTTAACTCCCAGAATCCTTTGGAGGTCACCATGTTGGGTGAGTAATCTTGGGAGTTAAGTCCACCCATGTGAACAGTTTTATACAATTTGAGGAAAAATGGAGTTTAAAGGAATTGTTCCCACCATGGGAAAGCCTTCTCCTTTCCCCGAGGGGGCTCCTCTTTCGTATTTCCCCAGTGAAGCAATGGTGTGCACGTGGGGCAGAGCTGGGGACAGAAGAGAGGGGATGGGAGCCGCCATGAGGGCAGGGATAGGGTTCTGTCCTCCTCCTCCCAGTCCTTGTACCTGAGTTGCATCTGCGGAGGGGAGACCGCTGTCACGGCACTCCTGCACGTAGAGGTGGAGCCAGCCATAGACACCCTGGCCACTCACCTCCTCTTCCTCCTCAGGCTCTGGGAGGCCTCAGCAGCACACCATGGTGCTACCTCTGCCCTCCAGGGGCCATCTGAGGAAAGAAGCGCAGTTGTCCAGTCAGCTCAGCACGTCACTCTAAAGCTGGTCCAGTGCCGCCACAAAGAGTGCGATCTTGAAGTCCGGCCACACCAGTTTGCAGGCCTGCCGAAATAAAGGCAGCCATGTCGTCCCACTGACAGCCTGTGTGTTCCTCATTTCCCTATGCCAGCTGATTATACGATTTGGTCAGCAGGAGGAAAGGGCTACTGAGGGGCACCTTTATTTTTGCAGGCCTCCAAACTGATGGAAAAATTGGATCTCAGGAGTGGAGGAGTGGTGCGAGTTTGCAACTATGCCAAAATAAAGGTGGCCGTGTAGTTCCACTAGGCACTGCCGTTGAGGAGCACTTTTATTTTTTCAGGCCAGGTGAGGGAGTAATTGCTTCAGCAGGAGGACAGGGCTGAGTTTGGAGGGCTGGTGGGGAAGGTGAGATTTTGGGGCGGAGGGTGGTAAAGACGTGTCTGTCTTGTCAGTTAGGGTGTCTAACCTGTGAGCGTGGGTCTGAGGCATGGGTCCTGTTGAGAAAAAGTTCGGAAAAAGCTTCCACTTCTCTCTATAGAGGAATAAATGCCACTTCTCTCTTCAGACAAAAGCGGCAACAGTTTGAAAAAGCAGGCGTTGGAAGAAAGGTGTTGTCCTGGAGATTAGCACATGTGCAGTTTTTGGTCCAATGTTCTCTGTTTTTTTGGGGGGGTCCCCTTTGGCCCCTTTTTTTAGGCCAAAGAAGGGGCAAATAACGCTCTCCCCAGTGCTGATTTCACAAGTCTAACTAAGGTTTGTGTGAAATTTGGGGCAGGTTGGTGCAGAACTGAAATTTTGTATAGAGCACATTAAAACCCACAGCTCTCTTATATATATATAGATTATAAACCAAAATTGATTACATCATCAATCAAATACACTTTCAAGTCAGTGTTATTGTTTTGTCATAGTCCTTTGATATGTTGGAGTAGGAAAACATTCTAAAAAATATTTATTACATGCCTAGTCATGGAGGGGCTTGGGGAGTATATAAATTCCCTATTTCAAGAAGATCAGAAAATGCAATAAAAAAACTACCCAGCAAGAGAGTGAAATATGGCTTTTGTGGCAATAAGCTTATATATCCTTCATAAGCCTACAAGGGTTACAAGGCTTATCAAGCCTACATTTTCCCTAGAAAAAGAATGGCAATGCCTCATCTACATCAGCATAATTTTCAAATTTCCCAAAGAAAACCATGGGGGGGGGGGAATAGTATCAATGATAGACATAGTATGTAACTATGATTGAGGCATCTCTTTATCCAACATGATAGAGAGAATGATAACCATTGCCTTTTCCGTGTATGTTCCAAATGGGGCCTCAAACTAAAAACAAATGCAGGTAAAGCTTTCCTACACAACTCTCCAAATAATCTTTTAGAACATTATGACATTCATTACTTTGTCACTCATAATAAAACTAAAGCAACTGTACAGGAGGTTTCAGTCTACCCTGAAAGCATACCCACCAGTAGATGGATATTGAGACTTTGATGCTACAGTAGAACCTACTGTAGATTTGCCCTGACACTTTAAATTCATCTAATAAATGGGATGTTTAAATAAGTTTGTATGGGGAAATTTAAAAAGGCAAATGAATGAAGGGAACCTTTTCAAAGTATCCTGGTGAGATTTAATGGGCTATCAGCAAACCTCAATGGGTGAACTATTCATCATCAAGGAATTGGGAACAGGGAGGGAAAGAATGATTTACAAATTAAAATACTATGCAGATAAACTTGTAAGGACTATTTTTATATCAAAGAGTTCCATAAAATTCCCCATGACCAATATGGCATGTGCAGAATTGAAAAAGTGATTAAAAGTAGAGAAAATTCAGAAAGAAACTAATGAAATGGTTGGCTGACCAGAAACATTCAATAGTTGGGTTAAGGAAATTGAAGTACAACACCTCTAACATGGAAGGATTGTGTATCTCTCTCTATCCAGCAATGCATTATTGCAGTGGTGGAATTAAAATAATTTAACAACCAATTCGCCCAGATTCAGGTTGGCTGTCATGGGAGGCATGGCCCATCCCCATGTTCCAGCTTTGCCACATAAGCAGGATGAGCCTCCCATGATGGCTAACCTGCCCCTTGGTGAACTGGTTGTTAAATTTTGAGCCTTTGCCAAAAGGCTGCTTCCAAGGGTGCTTGTCTGCATTTTGATCTTGTGACTGATTCAGCCTTCTGGATGGCTCCTTTAAAAGGCAAGGATTACAAGGAATGAGGAGGGAGGGTTATCATAGAGATAAGGAGTTGATGCTCCTCAGAGCTCATATGGGAAGGTGAAGAATTGAGGGGAAGTGGAGGAAGGGATTTCCCCCTCCCTGTGGAGCTGCATGCAGGGCGTGTTGGTCAGTCTGTGGGCAAAAATGAAAGGGGTGGGGAATTAAGTTGGCAACATGATTGAATCTGGGACCAATGTAGGGGAGACTGGGGGGTTAATTTGACTAGGCAAATTATTATCCCACCCCTGCCATCAAAGTGGATCCTGGGTATTGCGCTACGCTGCAATGGAGAAACGGGAAATGGAGTGGCCTGCGTGAGGGAAGGAGGAGGATCAGGGAGAAAAAAGAGGGAAAGTGGCCTTCTCCTTCCCTTACATTGGCTGCTCCATTGCCCATTTTTCCATTTCAGCATAGGACCTACTTTGATAGTGGGTGGCAGGTAATTTAACAACTGGTTCACCTGAACTGGTGTGAACCTGCTGAATCCCACCACTGCATTAATGACAGTTTTTTCCAAAATAAAAAAAATTCTAAATTCACTATTTAATTAGAAAGGGCTAAGAACCTTTTTGTAAGACTAATAGAAGTCTACTGGAATACATTAATATAAGATTTTTTTTTTAAAAAAAATTACTATTAAAACAAAGGGCTTTTTTCTTCCAGAACTACATACTATGCCAGCATCTGAGAACTGCTGAAAACACAAACGATCTTATATTAAATACCAAAGATGGCCCTAAATGATCCTGTGGTATGATTTGGTGGTTCAAAAAATTGATCTTTGAGACTCATCCAATTCTCTCTATGAAGAACTTGGACATATATTAGGATTAGAGCTGCCCATATATTGTTTAAAAACATTCTTTATAGCTCATTATAGTATTGAAAGCTTCAATAGATTACATGTTTATGAAGCCACTGTAGAGCATCAGATGGTAGTGATTTCTACATGCTGTTACAGCACTGTACAGCTATGTGAGGGCAAGACAACAATTTCTTCATGGTAAATTTATGACAAGCCCCATTAGGTCTCAGTCAGAAAGATTACATTGATAACATTACTGTACAAATCAAAACTGACCAGAACAAAATCATCCATTTTATCACAGTAAAGTAGTTGCTAAGCTTAATTTTAGGCTGCAGAAAAATGAAGGATATTGTGGTCAAGGAGCATGGAAGCTCTCAAAATTTCTCTTACTACAGGACACAAACTGGTAGAGATATCATGAGATACTTGGAAATCATCATGTAGAGGCCTGCTTTATGAGGTTATTCCATGAACTTTTTAGAAAAAAAAACAAAAACAAATGCTTGCTTGGAGTTACCAGATTTGAATGATTAAAAACTCAAAAAGTCATCTAATTCTATATCAGATGTGACACAAGTTTCCTATTAAAAAGTATTATAAAGTCTTAGTTATATGAAGTTCTGGTTAGAGAAATTTGACTCCCGGAAGGAGTCATACCTCCTTCATCTCCCCACTCTGCACTCCTTCCTTTCCCCTCATCCTTCCTCCTCCCTCACTTCTCTTCTCCTCCATCTTCCTTCCTAATGCTGCAGGCTACAATTCCCAGAGTTCTTTGCACTATTTGAATGCCTTGCCTCTATTAGCTGGAGAGGGTCCAATTTGCATGCATTGCCTGGAGCCTTCTGCACATGTGCAGTAGAGCTTGGCAGTGAAATGTGTGTGTGTGTGTGCAGTTCAGGGTGCAGACCCCCCGAAAGGTGTTTGCAATCCCTCCAGTGCTCGTCTCCAGAGTGCAAGGTATGTTCCTGGCAAGTTTAGGTCAGATTGGTGCTGGCATGGAAGAGCCTATTCAGGACATACCTACAAACCCACACACCCACACTCCTCTTTTATAGATATTAATTTAATGACTCCCTTCATCTTCTTTAATCTTTGGAATTTGTGATGGTTTCACAAGATTCCTTTTAATTTGTTCATGGTTATTTTTGCTGTGCTTAAGATGGTTTCTCTGTTTTGGTTCAGTCTTTACTAACACTTTTAAAATCCCCATCACTACCACCATGATCAATTTCTGCCCATGATTCTCTGTCCTGGTAAAACCAGTGTTAGTAGCCGAGCTACTCCTTCTTGGTTTTTTCCCCCCCTTATAGTGCAATCAGGCATAAAGTGACATGTATTGTTTCTGGGCTAGTGACTGCCAAATTCACCAAAAGAGATGGGATTTGCTGTATTTAGCTGGGAAACATCTAACATGGTGATAGCAAATCTATGACATGTGTGTCAAAGCTGACATGCCATAACATTTTGAGTGGCATGCCAGTTTTTATGCCAACATTCACCAATACCTGACAACAAGTTTTGAAAGCATGCCCTGTCTTCAAGTGACCTTGCAAGCTTGGAAGAAAGGGCTGGGCTTCTGCACACTTTTCAGAGGCTTCAGAGGCCATGGAACCCGCCATCCTGGACCAAACATTTGGGAAGCCAGACTCTGCCTGTCACAAGCCAGGACAAAGGGTGATGGTAGAATAATACCTCCTTAAAAAACCCTGGTCCAGCTGGCCCAGCTGGTAGCACCTTGTAAGGATCCCTTTCCAGGGTTACAGGAGAAGATGATCAAGATGGTTTTGAAGACAGAAGAGGGCCTGTGCCCCAATGGCTGATAAAATAGAGGAACAGTCTTCTAGGAGAAGGGAAGCTCTGAGTTCAAAACCCCACTGCCTTGTGGTTACATCTATTATTGTAAAGGCTTCAGGAGAAAACCTCGAGGCAAAATCTGGAGCCGGAGTCCCGGAGGCAGTTCACAATCATGTAAAAATGTGTTCTGGTAATTCCTGCAGCGTAGCTGGAACCAAATGTATCGGCCTGCCATTCCATTGGATTATTTCAATGACGTGGAGAGGGGGGATTTGCTGCTTGGGTAACAGTCTATCCTCCATATAAAACTACCCAGGCCATTGTGCTCCGGAGAGGATACTCCAGCTTCTCATGGATCTCTACACGGAGCATGATACCATAGTCTTTTGAGACTGAAGGATGTCAGAGGCCATGGAAGAGAATTTTCCAAAGTCAAATTAAGAACAGAGGCCTTGTGTGACCTGGGACAGCCTTGGCTGGACTACATGGTTTTGTTGTCAGAAACAGAACACTACCTGAAGGTAAATGGTGCAAAGCAATTCTTGGGGAAGGTAGCAAGGTGGGACAGATAGAGAAATATGTATCTGTAGTTTGAGGCGGGGGAGATGTGTGAGTCATCAGCAGAGCCAAGTTTTATAATTTTATTTTAATTTCATCCCACTAAGAAACAAGAAAAAAGTTCACAAATACTACTTTGCTCCTAACAAAATTACTTCTTTAATACACAAGTTTATTATTAATTTATTAATTAAATTTATATCCCGCCTCTCTTCACCCGAAGGGAACTCGTTGTAAACATCTATTTGAGTTAGTTGCATTCATTTTGATAAATTTCTTCTTAGCTGGGAAATGGTACAAGTTGTTGGTTAAGACAAGCAGTCTCATATTGGAGCAAACAGGTATGATCTTGTCTTAAATTATACCACTTGTTGATATACAAACTATTTGCATCAGACCTACATTCATAACTCCTCTGCAAAACCAATCAGCTTCAGTAAGCCTGGTTTTGATAATGGCTTGCTTCAGTTTGATTAAATAGTATCCATTGCTTTTAAAATCTGACATGGTTAAACAGGCTTAACATAAGAAATAAAAAACATTTTTTATATATTTTATGACAAAATTTCAGAGGGAGAATGTTAACATAGTTTTGCAATTGATCGAAATAACAGTTTGACATATTAACTTTTTAAATTAACAAGCACTTTGGCCTCAATATTTGAGATTACTAAAAGTGGATTAATGTTCTTCTTATATTAAGTTTGCCATTTCAGAAAAAGTGTCTTGTGTGAAATATATTTTATTAATCCAATTTAGTAGAAATAGTTATGATAATCTGAGGCCATGAATATGGTAAATCTACAGACAAACTTTAACGAGATCAGTTTCAGTGCATCATCAAACCGTTTTTGATCATATAGACCAGGGATTCTCAACCTTTTTTTTTTTTTTGCTCATTGTGCCCTTCTCACATTTACTCTATTTACTGATCTGACCATTCTCATTCTCATTACCTTAAAAAACATATTTTACAATTTGCATCATTTATTATAAGAGGATAATTAGGGGACTGGATTAGCGGATGATTATGGGACTGTAGGCTAAAACATATAAAGAACTGTTGCTGGAATTGGATATGTCTAGTTTAATGAAAAGAAGGGCTAGGGGTGACATGATACCTGGCAGTGTTCCAATATTTCAGGGGGGTTACCACAAAGAAGAGGAAGTCAAGCTATTCTCCAAAGCACCTGAGGGAAGGATAAGAAGCAATGGATGGAAACTAATCAAGGAGAGCAGCAACCTAGAACTAAGAAGAAATTTCCTGGCAGTGGAACAACTTGCCCACAGAACTTGTGAATTCGCCAACACTGGAAGTTTTTAAGAAGAGATTGGGCAATCATTTGTCTGAAATGGTATAGGGTTTCCACCCTGAGCATTGGGTTGGACTAGAAGAGCTCTAAGGTCCCTTCAACTCTGTTATTCTATTCTATTCTATTCTATTCTATTCTATTCTATTCTATTCTATTCTATTCTATTCTATTCTAT
>JANHGC010001412.1:180830-192969 GCA_027560395.1 Boaedon fuliginosus | reverse complement strand
TCTCCCTTCCTCACCTCTCGTCCCCACCATCTTCCTTCCTTCGTTCCTCCTTCCTTTCTTCCTTCCTTCTCCCTCACTTCTCTTGTCCTCCATCTTCCTTCCTAATGCTGCAATTCCCAATGTTCTTTGTCTGATTTTCATGCCTTGCCTCTATTGGCTGGAGAGCATCTGCTTTGCATGTGTTGCCTGCACATGTGCAGTAGAGCTTGGCAGTTGGGCAGTGGGTGGAAGTGTGTAGTTCAGCACCCTTTTTGGGGGGTGCAGACCCCACAAAAGCATTTGTGCCCCCACCCAGTGTTTGTCTCAGGAGTGCAAAGTATGTGCCTAGCATGTTTGGGCCACATTGGTGCAGGCATGGAAGCCTATTTGGCACATACTCACAAACCCACCCACAAAGCCACACACCCACACTTCTCTTTTATAGATATAGATTCAGGGTGGTGAACATATTCCTCATTTGGGTAGATGAGTGAAAATCTGAATGAAACAAATTTTAAAATCAGGCATGAATATGAACTTATTTGGCAGAGACTGATTCCAAAAAGACAAATAGCCCTAAAACATCAACCACCAGATTCCTGATTTCTCATTTCAGTCTTTTATTTATATAAGGTTATAAACTAAAGCTGGAAGCCAGTGTAATGCACTAATTAAAGCAGTGTTTCTCAACCTCAGCAACTTTATGAGCCAACATGCTGGCTGGGGAATTCTGGGAGTTGAAGTCCACACTTCTTAAAGTTGCTGACATTGAAAAGCACTGAGTTAAAGTTTTCTACTTGGAACAGAGCAACCAAGGTTTGCAGTCCACATTCTGTCATAAAAATCTACAGAGTGATTTTGGGCCAGTCATTCTTTCTCAGCCAACTTACCTCATGCAGTCATTGAGGTAGAGAAAAATAGATCTTGTACTATGCTTAGAAAGATCTTTGAAGGACAGGCATATTTCATAACAAGAATAAAGCACTGCCTTTATCCATCCTCTTTAGATAACTTCATTTATATGGGCTCTGAGTTTTCTCAGGAGTTTATGGCTTCCATGGCCATGGAAGAGCTGAGGCAATGAATGGGAGAATAGACATCTACACCATAAGACAGAGACAGTATTGGTTGACCTTTTGGAAGACTTCTAGCAAGAGTAGGATGTGAGTAGTGGATAAATCCTTGCCCTAGTTGAAGTCTCAGTGGCCTTTGATACCATCAACAATTTTATCACTCTTCAAAGGATTGGGGGTGGATGGCATGGTGTTATGCTGGTTTGTGACCTTCCTTCAGGATCAATTCAAGTTGGTGATGATTAAGAAGAAGAGGTTCCACCCTTAGCCCCTATTTCATGGGGTGCCACAGGATTTGGTATTTCTCCCCTTTTTAAAAATCTATATGAGGCATTGGGTGATACAAGAGCCTCAATGGTGCAGTGGTTAAATGCAGCACTACAGTCTCTGCTGACTTGTTCAGCAGGTTGTCAGATCGAATCCCACCAAGGCTCAAGGTTGACCAGCCTTCCACCCTTTCTAAGGTCGGTGAAATGAGGACCCAGATTGTTGGGTGCAAAAGCTGACTCTGTAACTGCTTAGGGAGTGTTGTAAAAAAAAAAAGCTCTGATAAGCAGTATATAAAGTATGAGTGCTATTGCTATCCATGTTGTAAGCCTCCCAGAGTCTTTTGGGAATTGGGTGGCATAAAAATGTAATAAATAAATAAAAATAAAATAAATGTGTACCTTTGATTAATAAAATAAAAATAAAGACATAAAATTCCACTATCTCATATATAAAACTATAATGAGATTCACCATACATTCAGTACATGAACGGATAGAACAGTTCTATGAAAACAGGAAAGAGAATATAAAAGAAAAAAGGTCACTTTCAAAGCCATATCATGCAGAAGATTCAAGAGATTAAAACATGATTATATCCACTGCAAAGTCATTATTTTTGAAGGAAAATGGAGACAGGGCTTGTATTTTGTTTTTTAAAAAACTCATTTGATCTAGTTCTAGCAAATTCTTTTGTCTTATTTTCTTGGGATCAGCAGTGACAAAAGAAGGACAAAGACAGAAAAGTGTCAGCATTACAACTGACAAACTCCAAACCAATAAACTCTGAGGCAAGCATTTCCTCAAAGTTCAATTTTATTAGGGTTGTCGTATTGGCACATCTGGGAAAACCTGAATCTGAAAGTTCTGGGTTTTCCCTTCCCAAAAGAAATACAAAGATCCATCCTCTGTTCCCACCAATCCATCACATGGCCCAATCAAAACATTGTCCAACTGGAGACATTCCTCCAGACACTCCTCTCCAGGTACAGAGTAACATGTCCTTGACTTTGTGAGAAAGAATATTGTTGAGTTTAATCTTCCATCTCTCTATGAAATCCCCCCTCCTAAATTCCCTGGCATTGAAATGTGGCAGCCTTGAAGCTTCCAAGTGAAATATGGCTTCCAAGGCTGACAGATAGGATAAGCCATTTTTGTTAGATTTGAAGATGGAAAAAATTCCACAATTTTCTGTTTTTGTAGAATGCAAACGTGATGGAGTTCTCAATGTCAAATGTTAAAGTGCTTATTTCAGCTAACATATCTCACTGTATAATAACCATTGTATAATAAGGGCTGCTTTTATGCATAGTATGGTAAAGGGTGCCTTCAAATCACTGTTGACTTTGGTGACTGGTCAAGTTCCTGCAGTTTTCTTGGCAAGATTTCAAAACTGCTTTTTGCATTGCCTTCTCCTAGGGCTGAGATAGAATGACTGTCTAAGGTCATCCAGCTGGCTTTGTGCCTAAGGTGGAACTGGAACTCATGGTCTCTTGGTTTCTAGCCTTAATCACCACACCAGATTAGTTTTCTTACGGCTAAGTTAGTGCAGCATCAAATTTCTGGACATCTGGAGGTGTAACACTTGCCAATGCTATAATTTACAAAGCACTGAAATAACTGCCTGCTTACCAATTTTGTGGAATTCAGAATTTCAGTAATATTAGTGACATCTTGCTGTGGTTTATGCCTGAAAGGATTTGTGTTCTATCTATTATCAAGAAAGGACATGTGATACACCACAGGGATATTTACCAAGTATTTTATTATCCCCAGCAGCTCCAGTTTTTTTTCAAGGTATAATACCTCATTAGCAAATCTTTCCTCCACTAGTTTATCCTTTACTTTTATTAATCATACATGCACACCTCAGGTGAGATGTTCCCAGTCAATTTTATAAACGTATAGAATGCTGAGATAGATTAACATAAATCTAACTAATCCAATATACTTTATTTTGTAACATAGTAGATAAGAATACATATGATGTGCTTACTGTATGATTTGTTCTGTTTATCCTTTACCAGCAAACAGCTGGAAATATGAAGACTTTATAAGTGAGTGTCCTATAGGTAGAAAGTGAGATATAATTGTTAAGATAACAGAACAGAATAGGAAGGGATCTTGGAGGTCTTCTAGTCCAATTCCCTGTTCAGGCAAGAAACCCTATACCATGTCAGACAAATGGTTGTTCAATGTCTTCTTAAAAACTTCCAGTATTAGAGCATTCATTACTTCTGGAGGCAAGTTCCACTTTTCCACTGATTAATTGTTCTACCTGTCATAACATTTCTCCTTAGTTCTATGTTGTTTTTTTCCTTGATAAGTATCCATCCTTGCTTCCTGTCCTGCCTTCAGGCACTTTGGAGAATTGGGTCCCTTTTCTTTGTAGAAATCCTGAGATATTGGAACAGTACTATCATGTCACCCCTAGTCCTTCTTTTCATTAAACTAAACAAACCCAAATAAAATAATATATAAATTGGAAAGCCCCATTTTGTGTACCCTCAGGCTAAACCTCTTCTGTTAAGCAATGCCTATTTCTTATACCTTTACTTGACTTATTATGAATCAAGTCCATTCAAGGTGAATGTGCTATAACACTAAAGACATAATAGGTGATATTCTGCAAGTATTTCACAAAAACAAAGAATTCAAGGACAGGTGGAAGGTTAAGTAGCACATAATGATCAGATAGTAAACTTGTAATATTAAGTTTAGACCAGATTGGGGAGTGAAAACTACTTACTGTAGGTTTGATTCTCAGAAATATGTTTTTAACCAACGAACTCCTTATTAGGTGCTAGATGTCCTCTTACCGGAATGACTTGCAGTAGATTAAAGTACTTCAAAATTTTATGGGCCATGTAACGAGGTGCAAAATTTCTCTGATCTATATATCAGATAACCTCTCCTATCTCAAACAAGCATGCAGGAATTGATATATTTCCCTTGTTGCTCTTCTATATCCTAAACTTGCTGGTGCATAGACAGTATAATAATTACTTTGCAAGTAAGGCTATTGATATGCTAGATTCCCTCCAACCCCCCTAAAAACTAGATATATAATCAATAGTGTTGTAGAAATCTTCAAAGAGGTTCGTCACTTCAACAACGGCTTCGAAAAATCTACCCTTCCAAGGAGTTTAATTGAAGCAATAAGATGCTACACGGTAATGTGAAGTGCCTGCTTTGCTTTGCTTTGCTTTGCTTTGCTTTGCTTTCCTCATAATAGACAGACTTCATATGTGCAGCAATCCATTTCTGGCATAGTAGATTTTTTGGGGTGGGATGAAGAACTTCAGCAGAGAAGCTCTGTCCCATCTGTACCTTTATATTAATTACCTGTAGGCAATTAAATGAATATGAATTCAAAATCCATGACCTTTTGTTTGTATTCATTATTGTTATCTATTCAAAATTTGAAAAAGTCAAAGAATACCAGAAATAAGTTGTCATGTACTTCATTGGTTATAGAAAGACCTTTCATTTTGTGAATCACATCAAACTTTGGAAAGTGATCAGAAAAAATGTAAAATCCAGAATGTCTCATTATCCACATGGGAAACATATACTGTATACAGGGCAGGAAGCCATAATGCAGATAGAACACAGTGAAACAAACTGGCTTCAGGTTGGCAGGGTGTACAAAGCCAAATACTCTTCCTTTGTTGTAGAAGCTATATGAATACAGTATATATAAAGGGGAGATGAATTGGAAGAAGATGAGCAAGGAATTAAAATTTGAGGAAGAAATATCAATAACATGTGCTTTGATGATAACACTACTCTGATAGCTGAAAACGCAAAGGATCTCCAATCTCTAATCAATAAATGTCAGGGAGCACAGTGAAAAAAAATAAACTAAAACTAATTATAGAGAAGACTATATGACAAACTAAATGACAACAGATCCAACAACCAGCCTTAGAATTAACAATGAAAATAGTGAAGTAGTGGACAGCTTCTGCCTTTTAGGATCAGCTATCAACAATAAAGGAACAAGCAGTCAAGAATTATGCCACAGACTCACAGAAGAGCCATGAAGCCTTAGAAAAAATATTCCACTGCCCTGATGTAGGCTAAAAAAAATATTGATGCTTTGAATTTTGGTATTGGAGAAGATTCCTGAGAATGCATGGACAGCAAAGAAAACAAATAATCAATGAACAAATTAACCCATTCATTTGAGATATGAATTATCAGGCTTACATTATTAATAGAATTAAATTATAATAGATTAAATTCTATTGATGTACACTCAAAATGTACAAATTTCTGAATTGTTCAGGTTTTTTTTTTCCTGTGACACACTATAGAAGTGAAAATTGGACTTTAAAGAAGCAGGATATAAGAGTATTTAACTTGACTTTTGAACTTTGATCCTGGAGAATAATCCTGAGTATTCTCAGGATCATAGAAAGCCAAGAGATCAACAAATAGAAATCAATGCAATATTTTCACTTGAGATGCAAATCACCAGGCTTAAATGATCCTACTGTGAAGCCTCAGCTCTCTGTAGAAGGCTCTTCTATTTTCTTCCACATTTGGGTGATGTGGAAGAAAATAGAAAAGGAGAGTAACCAGTAGCAAAGTTGATGGATTTAGTTATACTGATGATGGGTACACTAAAACGAGGTGCATTGGAACTAGATTAGAGACAGACTATAATGATATAAATATGGTTGTTAAATGTCTATGGAGATTCTCAGTCATCAAAGTCATGGTTGTCCCAAAGGTGCTTTTTCAAGAGGCAACTGGGCTTTCTTGTTTTTTGCTGAAGATGTTTTGCTTCTCATCCAAGAAGCTTCAGAGAGCTGAAATGTCTTAAAAAAAAATAAGAATCTCTTGAAAAAGCACCTTTGGGACATGTGGTTGTTAAGAATCAACAATGACTTCAAGGCACATAGTCCGTCAGTCAATCACTCAAAATTGCATTCTGTCTTTGCAGACATAAGGTTTTGGCATATGTTCCTACTGTCTGCTATGCCAGGGACTCCATAATTCATCTATAGGCAAGAGATAAAGTGGGAACTTTTGTGTTTTCAATGCTGAGAGGATCAATCATTGTCTTTGTGTCATACACTACATTTAAACTGACACTGATGGGGAACATTTATAATCAACAAATATGTTTAGTGTATAATTTTCATTTGAACTCTAGCTTTGAATGACAGATTTCATGGCTGGAACAACTGAGCAGTTGTTGCACTTTCTTCCTTCTTATCATGGATGTCCATGAGAATGGGGAGGGGCATGTAAACAGGAAAGTAATACAATCTGTTTTCTCACTCCATGATGGAAATATTACATATTATATGCTCCTGACATATGTCATGACTCAAGTACCCTAAAGGGGAAATAGGATTTGGGTCATGATGTCCTTACATTTGTGTTGTCATTTTTGCTTACTGTAGAAGTCATGGACACTCCTGTTTTTTCCTGAAGTTTGCAGAACTGTACAACTTTCCAGATTTGAAAAGTTCTGAAGACTGTACAACTTTTTGAGCATTTATGTAATCTTCCTTTGAGTAAAGGTTTTGCTTGGTGTTCAAATAGTTGTTCATTGTTGTGAATCAACATGATTATCATCATCTACAACCATCTAAATGCATGATTATCTTCCCTGCTATCCTATCCAAGTTTTATCAGAATTAAATTACACGGATTTCTGTTATAATAACAATATTATAAAATATGCTGCTGTGCAAATGCAAGGATCTGACCTGCTCAATTTTTTCCGATTTCCAAAATATCTGTTCAGTTTTATGCCTGACTAGTATGCAGAACAAATCACTTGTCCGGCTTTGTAATATGGCTCTGATATACATTATCAGAGTGGAACACCTGCAGGACAAAAGACAGGTTAATTTCACTGCTCAGATGCAAAGAAGATCATTATAAAGTCTGCAGCAAGCAAACTCTGTGAAATATCTGCATTAGTCATTAACTTTTTGATATTAAAATTCACATAAAACTCAATTAACTCCTACATAGCTTTTAATGACTTTTTTTTTCAGATGAGGCTGTTGTTTACTAATATGATTTTCCATCCTGAGTATCTGTTCTTTTGTTTCCTTGTTAATAGTTGAGGGCTGATTTTCTTCAAAGAAAGTAGAACAGTGAAAATCACATTTGCTAAATGCTGCCCTTGAAATATGCTTTTGAATGCATGCATCAAAATGTGGCCTTGTGAAAGTCAAATACGGTCATAACATAAAAAAATTGGGTAGCCTGTAGGCATAGGAGAAATAATAAATATAAAATAATTTATGTTTAAATGTAGTTATAGATGGAATTTAAATGTACCAGCAATTGTGCATATTCACATTATAGTGGGTTTTATAAAATGCCTGATCACCAAGTTTTAATGCGAGTCAATTATTATGTCCATGCATTGTACATGGCTGCAATGTATTAATTTTTTATACTGAAAAAAAATGGTTTGGTATGTTGATCCACACATAATGCATTAATTGACAGTAATGACTAAGTTTTGTCAATTGGTACATTGTTAATATTGACTAGGAAAAATGCAAAATCCTTTTTATATTTTTAACTCTTGCATATAATTTGTTTACGTGAACCCAAGAAATTCTATGCCCTGAAACAAGACAAGGTAGTAACAAAGACTTAGCCTGAAACAGCAGAAAACATGCTTGGTCCCATCTCTTTTTTTACACAACCTCATAGTTGTGATCTCTAACTTGATTCCCTTTCTCAAACTACAGTTGTTCCTGCACTTAGGAACTGCTTCCAAAGGATTCTCAGGACAGCGACCACTGAGATCACACAAAAGCTTATAATTTTTTTTTATTTCCTCTTTAAGATCAGAGGAGGATTGATCCCAAAGCTGCAACTTTTTCTCAAAGTCTTCTCTGATCACTGTTGTCAAAAACTAATCAAATATTGCCATTCTCTTCCCTGAAATACAGTTATAATATACATTCTAATAGGTTTATACACCTTGCAAAGTTAAAGAACCTCTCTCACACACTTTCTCAAAAACAGGAAGGAAACCCATAAGCAAAACAATGGAATTTATAAATACCTACATAGGAAGAATGGAAGTAAAACTGATGTAAAAGAGATGGACAAATTAACAGCTTTGATTAAAGTTGACCTGTTGACAATTTTACTTATACTTGGAATCCACTTTTGGGATTTGATTAGAATTATATGTGATTATGGAAGTGATGAAAAACTATTGCTAATTTTAGTTGGATGTATTTTTAGTTAGAAGACATGGTTTTTTCTTTCCTTTTCCTTTTTTTCATTTTAGCTTGACTTTTTATGATTCTTCCATTCTTTTTAACTTTCTTCCTTTTTGCTTGCTAACTTTTTATTCATGTTTTTAAAATGTAATAAAATGATATTTTAGAAAAGAAGGGAAAAGCAGAAAACACTGACATTGCTCCTGTCTATGACACGATGCCAACCACTTTGTATCTTTGCCATACCCATTATATCTCTTGTCTACTATGCCATTGCTAAGTCAACCTTTGGAATCTTAAAGATTGTTGATATCTGATCCCTGACTTTAAAATCCCTGACTATTCTTTTTTTCCTGACAAAATGGCAAGAAATCTGTCTATATTCAGGTAAAAATCCTAATTAATTCTACCTTGCTAGCAAGCCCTGATAGCTGTTCTGATTTTCACATGCCCTACTGCCTCAGTTGACACTGATACTTTTCAATATATGCTGAAGGACTTAAGTTGCACAATGCTTGGTCTGTGACTTCAGGGGTAAAAAAGCATTCACATATCCCTCATTTATTACTATACAGTAAAGTTAGCTTTGCAAGATATTATTGCTAATAAAAGGAAAACAGCCAGAAAAGATAGATTCAGCATTTGTAATAGTTTACACAGACTACATTTAGCTTCTGCAGCCCATAAAGGCCATACATACGAAAACAGCCGTTATTCTCCATGCAAAACTAGGTGTGAAAAGGGGCGTTGGTATTCTGTGGATCATCATGAGAAAAGTGTTGCAGGTTTAACTATTTTGCATTCACATTAAATCTATCTTTTAATCTTTCTTACTCATATTTCTTCAAAACAGATAGAGCCACACTTTTTACCATTTTCAACTGGGTTAGAAACTTCAGATTCAGTTGGCAGCTTCTATACTAGTATACAATTCAGTGGAAAGTATTTGTACAGACACCAAATTGTGCACTCTTGCACATGCTGGAATATGAGTTGTTATTGACAACTTGCTTTCAATAAAAATCAGTGCTTCAGTATTTATTAGGATAGCAAAAGAATGTTAAGATCAAGAAATGCAGACTTATAACCTCACATTATGAAGGACCTCCAAATATAAAGCATGTCTGAATTTCATGTTTTATTGGATTCCTGCATCTATAGTTGGTAAATACAGCACTGAAAGTTTGCTTAATTCAGGACATAGTAGATTGAACTGATTCCTAAGAAAAAAGTAGATATGGTTTTCTTCTTTCTTCTTTCTCCTTCTTCTCCTTCCCCTTCTACTTCTCCTTCTCCTCCCTTCTCCCTTCTCTCTTCTTTGCCCTTCTTTCTCCTTCCATGCCTCCTCCTTCCCCCTTCAACTTGGTGAGTTTGCTTCAGAAAATCCCCCCAAAGAACAAAGAGTACAACATTCCTGGCATATCCTTTCTATCACCAGAGCTGTGTAAACAATATCATACTCTTTCCATAGTCTGATGTGCAAACTGCAGCCTTTCACTGTGTCAAGAAGGTAGGAGGCAAGAGCAAAAAGCAAGCTATTTTCCAGGGGAGAAAGAGGTGGGAAAGAAATGCTCCATAATGGATGGTGATATTGTGCAGTTATAGTTACTCCCCTGCTGTGTATATTACCAGGTACTATTGAGACACAGTGCTACTACAGTATGATTTTGAATAATTAATTACTAATTTTGAATAATTTTCAGAGGGCTTTTGGAAATGAAAATTTTTGAAAGCGGATGTCAGAAAAGAAAAAGAGGAAACAGCAGCTTGAGCAGCAAATACAGAAATTACAAAGAGTTGACAGTTATTTCACTGCAGTGGACAGGAAGAGACCTGGTTCTCAGAATAATCAATCAGGCCCAGAGCTACCACGGACAGCTACCTCTCCTGATTATATCAGGGTGAATAACTGCTACACATGAGAAGGTTACAGAGCCTGAAATCCCAGAAGAAGAACATAAATACACAAAGCCTACTAATGATCTTAGTCTCTGGGGTTTCTTGAATGAAGAAGAGAATTCATTCTGGTTATATATTTTAATGGTTTTGCATTCATACTAAATCTGTCCTCCCCCCCCCTCCTTTGACACTCATATTTCTTCAAAGTGCAGGGTTCTGGTGAAATATGGTACAGGGGCTTGCAGCTAAATCTGGTGAAGGATGTTCAAAGGAAATGGAAATGTTTAACCTAAAGAAAAGAAGGCTAAGATAAACATGATACCAGTCTTACAGTACTTGAAGGGCTATTAAAATGTTGTGCCAGGTTATCTGTTAAATTCTATATATAAAGTCTGTTTAGTTTCTTTTCTGATTGTCTGATAAATGTCTTGGTCACATTGTATTGTTTATCTATGATTGATTGTGTTTTTGTTCTGGTTATAGAAATGAAAATTACAAATTTTAATGCATTGTTAGCTGCCTACAATCACTAAGTTGAGATGAGCAATCCAATCAATTTCCATAAGGATAGGACAAGAACCAAGGGATGTAGGTGTTAGAAGAGAAAGTCCAAATTCAAGGATTTTTTCTCACAAAAAGAACTATTCATTAATAGAATATCCTGCCACCTGGATCATGGGTGCTACATCAAGGATCATGTTCAAACCAAGTTTGGAGAACAATTTGTCTGGAATGATATAAGGATTCCTGCTGGGACAGAGTTTGAACCTCCAAGGTCTCTTCCAATTCTATGATTCTATGAGTTGTTGATTTGATTATGAAAATTCCCTGAAAATGTTACCATTGGAACAACTCATTTCAAACATCACTGAAGGCATACCAGCATTAAATTAAAAATTATTCAAAGAATCAATTTCATTCAAAAGAAGGCATATAGATGAAAGTGGTTGATATACTCCCCTACAAGCATTTCTATGCAAGCTCTTTGCAGTAACACCAACAGTTCCACTAGCTAATGATGAATTTAATGAATGGCAAAGCTATTAGAATTCAAAATCATGAATTCTGAAGAACTTTATTTACATATCTGACGAGGCAATGTGGGTGAACCTTCACATGCTGGAATAGAAAAAGGAGCAAGGCACATGTTCCTGACTAGTTTACTGAGGTTATGTGCATATTAGAAAACATATATTATCTTTTCTGGAAAGTTGCTTTCAGTAAATGGTAGCTTTCTTGGCTTGATAGAATTCACTGCTAAGTTTAATCCATTTCTTCCATATAAAACCTTAGAAAGTAATCATGCTTTTCTAAAACAGAATGTGAAGACTCATCTAGACAAAAGCTAAAAAAGTAAGAGAAACCATTTTAAAGAATTCAAGAAAAAAAAGATATTTCAATTTGTTTGTTAACTCTATACCAGATCTTTCAAATTTAATGGAAATGCTAAAAAGCTGATTATTAGGAGAATATCATGGCACAGAGGTCTGCTGAGTTTTTGTTGTTTGTTTGTTTGGGGAGAGCTTCTGCCAGGCTTGCTACCCAGAAATGTTTTTTGGGGGTGAGGAGAAGACTTACACCTGCTGCATGAGCTTTAAAGCACATAACACATTTATCTTTCTCTGTTAATACCATTATACACAGGGATGGGTTCCTACTGGTTCACTGGTTACCCGCTTTGTGGGTGCGCTTCCCGATCGCCTGTCAA